>ML853552.1:7500-29546 GCA_009831015.1 Picea engelmannii
AGTTACATTGAGATTATTGTTACTTGAAGAACTAGTACTTGCAATAGAACCATTACCTTGATAACCCATGGCTGTGATCTTTGTTTCATCACCCGAATCATAACCTAAATCATGTTGTATGGTTGCAACAGTCTTTGACTTCCCTTTGTTGCCAAAATTTTTAGGTCTTCTTTCAGGATGAAGTTTCCAACAATGGTCTTCATCATGGCCATCTTTTGAACAATGTTTACATGTGAATTTTTCTCCCTCTTTCTTAACAACAACATTCTTTTTGCCATTTCCCTTGAACTTCCTCTTTCCTTTGTCTCCATGATTGAAAGGCTTCTTGTTACCCTCATGAGTTTTGTTCCTTCCTCTTGCTTCCAAATGAGTGGCCTGAACACAAACTTCATCTAGATTTGAAGGATTAAACATGAGTATTGTATGTCTCAAATAACTATGTAAAGCTCCAATGTATTTGAGTAAAGTTTCTTGAGAAGACAAATCTACTCCTAAAACCAAAGCTCTTCTCCTAAATTCTTGAGTAAATCTTTGCACATTTTGTCCTTTAGCTTGTCTAAAATTTTGCCAATCCATAGTAGCCTTTTGCATATATCCCAATGGGTAAAATTGTCTTTTAATTGCAACAGTAAAATCATTCAAAGAGGTTAAAATTTTACCATGTTTCTTCATGTCCTCCTGAGTTTTGGATTCCCACCAAATGAGTGCTGCACTATCCAATCTTAAAGAAGCAAGCTGAATCTTAGTTTCATCATCTTGAATTTTTTGTATTCTATAATACACCTCAATCTGACGAATCCAATTATCTAATTTCTCAGCATTTACTTCTCCATTGTACATTGGCAATTCGAATTTAATATCAAGCTTTAACGTAGGAATTTGTGAAGGAGTTTTACTATGTCCTTTTGGAGAATTCGGAAGAGGTCTTGAATTGGTAGAAGAAGAAGAAGAAGAAGATGGAGGTGAGGGTGGTGGAGAAGCACCATTCCCCCCATTTCCATCTGGATTTTTATCACCACTGTCTCCCTTGTGCTTTGAAGGGTTGGATCCTTCACCTTGTAATCTTGTATTCCTTTCCATCAATATTTTCATCATTTCTCTCATTTCCATGACATCCTTTCTGAGATCTTCATCTTTTGCAGGAATATGTTCATGACTCTCTTCATGAGCCATACTTGGTGAATGCCTCCTTGAAACTTGCGGTGATGATATAAGCTTCCTCCTTGAAGGATGAGAACTTGGATCTACAAGTTGGCCTTCTCCTCTTGTGAGTTTCAACCTTGTGAGCATCAGAAAACAAAACACTTGCAAATAATCAAGTCTTCAAAAACCTATGCTCTGATACCAACTTGATCTAAAATTGAAGAAGACTTGTATTCTTGAAATTATTTGCAAGATTTAATTCATGTGTTAAAATGCAAATGGATCAAATTTGCAACACAACTTTTATAGAAATACTCATCAAACATGCATATAAACAACAGTAATAAACAGTGAACATAAAACACATAACACAACAAATGATAAAGGAGTTCACCCCTCTCTTGGGCTACATCTCCTGGTCCAACTTCCAATGGATCATTTGTATTATTTGCTCAAAGTGCTCAAAAATGTGCTTTACATTGCTCAAAATTCCAAATAGATGGCTCCAATGGCTCTAGAACGTCCAAAAACCCCTAGCTAGGCTTTTTCGACACCTCGTTTGGCCAAAAATTGAAGAAGATAGGCTTCCTGGAAGTCCCCCTTCAAACTTGTTGTCTCTGCATCTACAAATTGCACATTTATTGGCTCAACCTAGCCCACATGCATATTTAAGCATTAAAACTCAGCACTGGATGCAACTGTGCAAACCGTGCAAACTGTAGGATGGTTACGGGCGCACCTAGCCCCTAACTGTCAAGGGCTATGGTCGTGTGGCCCATGTGACCACGCGCAAACTCAAAACGAGGCTAAAATTTAGAGCAAGTAAAGTCGTGACAAGTGGCGGGCATTATAACCGTTTAACCCACATGCAAAACCAAATCGTGCATGCCAATCGGTGGTCGTGGTACCCACGATATGGTCATATGGAAATAATGTATGCGTCCGGGGGCTGGGGCTAAGCCCCAGCCCGAACCCCCGCGCCAATACATAAACAATTCAAACTTAAAATTATTTAAAACCATACATATAACAAGGAATATGGTGGGGCGCGTTGGTAATGTAGAATTTGCAAAGGTTATACTTGTGGGTGGAGGTCACATGTTCGAACCCGGTGGACTCCAATAAAGTTTTATACAAACAACCAATAACAAGGTGCCACGTGGCAGCCCATGACTGGGCCACGTGGCATCGTACAACCAACCAAATACTTCCATGTGTCACAATGTCATTCCTCCACATTTTCCAACTATCTTCCACTCAGCCCTGCCATGTGTCGTACAGACTGCCACGTCAGCAGCCGTACGGACTGTACAATCAACATCCCTTTTTTTGCTTGTTTGTCATTTTGAACAGAACGTGATATCTCTCACTCCCGACATCTGTTTGAACCCAAACGAGTTGCGTTTGGTTCGTAACAACGAGGCCTACTCTCCTGTTCAATTTGAAGCGATTCCGAGCACTTTTAATTTTTTGAGCAAAATTTGATCCCCTCGCTCAGATGACAACTGTGTATTCACTCCATGAATCAATATGGATCATTGATCCTAACGTGATCAATAATCAATATAACTCCTTGGTCCCTTCCATTTGTACCATAACCTTTGATCCTATAGTAACTGTGCATTTATCTTACGATCTGATGATCATAAACTTTTCCTTCAAGGTTACACCAACTATACAGATTAGATCATTTTCCACTACAATGATTGATGATTATTACACCAGCTTCATGGTAATAATCTAAATTTATATTTTCTTCTCTAGAAAGTCTCCTCGATTGGATTCTTTCCCTTAGACCCAATTATTTGCTTGCAACAAGATTCGAACCTGCAACACCAATTGTGGAGAAATTCTTCACCGTTAAACCTGCCACACTCGATTTGACAAAGACTTACACATACACATAAATTGAACAAATATTCAACACATACAATAGAATAAAGAGGATTTCCATAATGACACTCGAAATAGAGTGTTCCCTTTCCATTCAAATACACACATTTTGTACATGGAATACATAAGACTTATAATGTCTTGTCTAGCCCGATTTCATTCAATATGTGTTCCTTTCTTCCTCTCTTCTCTCTGGCCTAATTTATCATTCAATTGACCACACCCAGTGCCTTACAGGCTTACAATTAAATGATTAACCTGGTCTGAAGCTAATCTTGGCTCAGATCCATAATTTTCTCAACAAATCCTTAAACAGACCTTCAAATCCATAATATCCTCCTAAGACCCTACAATCTATCAAGCCCTCTTCAAGATCTGTCTTAACTTAGCAGACTCGATTACATTCCATCCTCACAAGTTTAATTAAACCATTTACATCCAAGAATAGAGAATCCAATCCATTCCTCTTAACAAACCTATTCCTAATATCTTCCTCATGTTCTCATACATTCAAGAACAATTACAATTCAATCCTCACTTAGCTAATTACATCAACAGTTAGGAAAACAAACCCTATCCTTTCTAACAATATCTTTCTTCTATAAATCATGTTCATAACCTTAGGAAAATACATCAATTCATTAGGGAACCAACTCCCTTAGTAAACTTTGAGAGACCCCCTAGGTCTATTCCATAGGTCTTAGTTTTAGAAGCTTGTATGCTCCTACATCATGTTGTATAATCAATCTCCTCCTAAATGACTACCTTATGTACATCATTGAACTCATTCTCTTATGCACTTAGGTACTTCCTCCACCATTAGTTCACCATTATCAATCATTTTGAGGATGAAGCTTAGCTTCTCAACAACAAAATCAATGTTGATCATCTAGATCGATTATAATCATTGTTTTGTGGGTTGAGCATATTCAATTCGATAACATATATCCTTTGGTCGAAGTGGTTAGATAAAATCAAGAAATGGTAGATCCTTAGGAGGGAAATAAGTCAATGAGACTAAACTAAAATAGCTACAACATGGATTCTTTGGTTATCCATGATTGAAAATTGGCAATGGTACGAGTTTCTCCAAGGTTTCTACTTACTGGATTGCAATATTGTCACATACCCACTATGACAAGAATAAAATTTTTGCTCTTCCTCAAGGGACAGAATCCCCAAATTCCTACGGGGGCCTAACACAGGCTAGCTCTTCCCTTATCCACCTCCATGTGATCGTTGGTTATGACCATAGGACAAGCCAAGAGGCACCTTTTGCATTTCGCAACTCAACGATGCAAGAGAGTCAAGTCTTTTGACTCTTCAAACCCTGAAACCCAAAATCTTACCTTCGATGAGATTAACAACTGTGAATCTCCCCCTGATCCAATGGTCATGGACGTATCGAGATTTCGATAACCGAGAGTTCGAAATGCAGGGACCCAAACCACTAGTCACTCCATTCCATGAACTCTAATACATGAGTTCTTGTACGAGATCCAACGATCCTTAATGATTTGGATCCAACGGTCCATATATTTTCGGAGTTTCGTGAACTGGGAGTTCATGATGAAGGGACTCCAAATCTCTTGTCACTCCAGTCCCCAAATTCCAATATGGGAATTCATGTATGGGATCAATGACCCTAATTGATCTGGATCTGACAGCCACTATCCCTCCTGAGCTTAAGGGTGTTGAAAGACACTCAGTCTTAATCGTGCATCGAGGTTTTGTATACCGAGATTTCGCGACTTGCGAAGATGAGGGGTCTTGCCCTCTGGTTTCCCGGATGCTGAAACACCGAAACTTATTCACACTAAACCGAATCATCCACAGAGCGCATCGGGGTTTCGTATACCGGGATTTCGTGACTTGCGAAGACGAGGGGTCTTGCCCTCTGGTTTCCCAGATGCCAAAACACCAAAATTTATTCACACTAAACCAGCTCATCAACAAAGCACATCAGGGTTTCATATACCACGATTTAGCAACTTACAAAGACGAGGGGTCTTTCCCTCTAGTTCCTCGGATGTTGAAACTCTGAAAGTTATTCACACTAAACCGGATCATCCACAGAGCGCATCAGGGTTTCGTATATCGAGATTTCGCGACTTGCAAAGACGAGGGGTCTTTCCCTCTGGTTTCCCGGATGCTGAAACACTGACCGACAACCACATGTTCCTCCTATGTATGGCTGTGACCTCTAGCCACAATCAACAATTGTGATCTTTTCGGGATGATCAATGGTCGCGATTAATCCCGGCTTTCTCCTTTTCGGGAATTTGGGAGAGTCTTCACTCCCGTGCATGCACCAGGTTAAACCTCGTGTGCCTTTTCTGGATTCAATGACTATTGGTCCCCTACACTTGATCTAATGGTTCAAATCTATTATCCTGTGCACTCTTCTTCGGCTGTCTGGACGTAGGCTCCAACGGTGTAGATTTTCCCCTGTGAATCGGCGATTCACCTTTTAGGACTTTAGGGAAATCCTCACTTCTATTTCCCTGTATTGAACCAAGGGTTCAGATCTGATTTCGATCACGGTCTCTATCACTCTTCAACTTTCATACGCTCTAAAACCTCCAAAGGGTTTCTCGACCTCTGCACTCCATGCAGGGTTCTTGCACACAACAACGCGATCCTTCCTGAGCTTGTCTAAGACTTGAGGAGTTCTGGGTTTGGTTTGCCTCGCAAAGAGCCTGTGCCAATTTTCACTACCTCTCCTGAGCTTAAAAAACTTCATCCTCTAAGGGAATCTAAACAATTAGGAGGGTTGGCATGCGTACATGAAACTGTGTCCGGGGTCGATGAACACATAGTTCTTGACTCTGGCTTATGCCTCCACAGGACAAAAGCATTTATGAGTATTAAATCATCTCCTAACCATATAATTTCTTACTGGCCTAGTTATACAATCAAGCAAAAATAAGGGGGATACAATATATCCACTAAGAAATATGTACAATTCCTGAAACATACACAGTATAACCAATTCATACACAGTTACGACTAAATTACACAAGGTAGGAAATCACTTATCTATTATAGGTTTCCGCCAACCAACTGAATGTGGGTGTTCATCCTTCCACCCGACCATAGGCACATAGGCAGTCATTCTTATCACTTTGGCCACCCCTGTGCCAAGCCATGATATCACCAGGGAATTCTCACAGTTCTCAGGAGATTGTGTCTCTGTCCCAGCTTCTTCTCGGGTCCTGTTCTCTACAACTCAGATCTTTCTCTTTCGGTTATGGCCTCGGCAAGGTTTCTTATATGCTCTTCCACATGAAGCTCCCAGCCTTCAGTTCGTGACTCGCTAGAGAGCTCCGCGCATCTCCTTTTTGAGATTACGCTCTCTCTCCTTTCTGGTATCTCTTCTCCCGTGTGTATCCCTCTTACCTTGGAAGGTTTTTCCGACCTATCCTGTTCCTTCCGTCAGAAGGAAGCTCAGGTCTACAGGTCCCTGCAGTACTTCGGGCTGACAACCCATGTTTCCATTCATGGGGGTGGTTGATAGTTCAACCACCAGTCCTTTCTTCATTAACTGATTTCTCTCCTTGGGATCTGAAGGAGGTTGTCAACGTCATCAAGGGAAATTTTGGGGTTATTTTTCATAATGAACCCTCTCTTATAGTTTTCACATTCTTCCTCTGGTGATATCATGGCCAGTACTTTCCAGGCTTCATCCCCATAGTCAATTATTTGGAAAATTAGTCAATAATACATTTATATTGTCCTCATGCATTAGCATGGTAATTCCTATTTTATGATTAATTACAAATTGGGGGAAATAGGGTGTTACAATTCCCTCCCCCTTAAAGGAACACCGTCCTCGGTGTTCTTCCTCAAAAAAACCTTTCACGCCTTTCTCATTCAGCCACTTCAGAAGTCTTGACCTTCGTCCTCGGTCAGGTCCTCTTTCAAGATCTTAGTCTTCGTCATCTGCCTTCAATAATTCTTGGACAACAAGCACATTAATCACAATTTTGTGTGAAAACATCTTACTATTGTTCAAAATTCAAAAGGAAAATTTCATAATCTTATCACAATACTCATCTTTGCAGTTCATGGATCTGTATCCACATGGTATTTTTGTTATCCATGCTCATTGCTTTCCTTGACGTACCCATTGGGTGCATGATTCCAATTCAATAGTTCACAAGAACTATCATGATTTCATCTTCCTTTCCAAGGTTTTTCCGCACAGGAAACTACGCACTGTCTGCATGATCCCAATATTTTACAAGAATTATTAAGGTCTCCTCTTCCTTGCGGTCACTCACCCTCCAGGCTCAGGCTCAGGCATCCCCTTCACTGTTATACAGTCCCTCGGGCGATCCATCTTGCCCTGCCAAGGTTTTTTCGCATAGGAAAATTTTAGAGGCTCTATTGAGTCTTACAGTCGAGGCATCCCTTAGACTTTATCTACTGAGGTGTACCATCGGCTTGTGTTACCTCAACACAATAATTTTCAGGCGATCATGGCTTATCACAGGGTTTTCATGGCTCAACAGTAGCCCCTTTTTTTTCCATCATCTTCAGCTTTGATAGCCTTCATCTGTTCCTTCTGGACAGATCTTTTCTCCTCACCTGTATCACAGATATACAAAATTCATGAGACATCATTATAAATTCTAACTTTGAGAATTTTATTGCAAATCTTTCACCCACAGATTTTCCAAATTCTTGGTTTATTTTCAGATATGTTCCATACGGAACCAGATTTCACAATTATGGGTCTTTCCTTCCCATAACATTTTAGCTCAGTAGGAAATTGGTCTTCCTTATGGGCTTACAACATTTCCATATCCAAGACTCTTTCTTCCTGCAATCATTCCTCAGCTAATCAAATTGTTAGTTCTCATGCACATACATTTTTATCACACCTTTTCAACTTCATCACAACAATTTCAGAATTGTGCATACTAATGATCAAATTCACTTTCTCAAAAGGAAATACCATTCCTCACAGTTTGGCTCAGCAGGAAGTCGGTCTTTCCTATGGGCTTACCTCACTGCCATATCCATGACCCTTTGATTCCTGCAATTCATTCTTTCCATAGCCAAACAAACTGTTAGTCTCATCTCAACATACCAAACTTTTCGGAATGTAATTCAATATTTCAAAAGGGTTTTAAAAATTGTGCCAATATCCATGGCCACATTCATACCCAATGCATTCTTGCATTGTTTTTTCAAGTTTGTCACACTTTATGACTGGTTCTTGGCCATGGGTTGTTGGAATTTAACCAACCTTTTCCTCATATGGTTTATTCATTTTCTTTCATTCTTATAGTAGGACCATACTTCCTGCTATAGGCCGATCATGATCCCAAATCAATACACATGAACACAAAATTTTCACATGAGTGCCTTTACGCATTCCTTGATTGTCAATGCATTCATGACATATCAATTCATGAATTCTTCCAAGGGTTACAAACATTGTTTACTACCAGAGGTTCATACCTCCATTATTCAGGTTCTCCTTCCCGAATCATACCTTACTTGGTTATCCAAGGCATACAACTGCCTTTCAAAGTTCATGCATGACACTAAGAGAATAAAAATATTTTAGAAGGCATTCTTACCAAATCCCTTCATACCTTGTGCCACATAGGCATGGATATCTTTATATCGGTTCTTGGCTACTAACACTCTCTTTCTGATCTCTACCTCATCAACAGTGCTTTAGCGGGATTTTCACAGTCCTGTCGACAATATTTTGACCGCAACCTCCCCATGGTCACCCTCTACTTGAGGTTGTTCATTATTGGAAACTGTCTTTATCAACAATTCCGATCTTATTTCTTTCTACACATGACATACACCATAGGCACATTAGTCGTCATGTAAATTAAAATGCAAGTACCATAGCATTTAAATTAATAAAATATTTTCAGACATGTCCCAGCATATCCATATGTACTTCATCACACTATCCTTAATGTTTTCATGAATGCAACACACAGTTCTCAATCATTTTCATAGTATTACAACCATCATCACTATGGTGCCAAAATATTTTCGTTCATCAATGTACTAGCTTTCTCATCCCATAGAAAACATAATGCACAACAAGGAAATAATTGAGGACTCTCCCCTTCTTCAAATTCTTTCTACATCGCCTGGGGACTTTTCATCCCAACCGAGTTATCTCAAATGTCTCACTCTCTTCTCTACTTTTTCAATTCTACTACTTGTCGGGATCTTCCTGCTCTTTTCCTTGAGTCGCCTTGGTTAGGCCTCACCCTAACCCTTTTTGGGATACCGCAACACGCTTTAATAGAAAGTCTTTGTTGATAATGAATCATGAACATGTGCATCCTACACACTTCCATTCGGTTATCATAATGGTCAATATTCAGTTGTTAGTCTTCTATTAATTACATGATTCTTTCAAAATGTAATCCAGGATTCTTATATATGGACAGGCCTTGCAGCCCATTGTCCAACCTTCCACAATTATTAGGGTTGTGACTCTATTCTTCTAACAAAGTCCTTACATAGTTCCTCCATCGGGAACTCCTTCAACATGCAACTCCCTTGCTGCATATCCATCACTATCTGTGATGGCCTCAAGCTCAAATTAGCTTAAGCTTGTTAATGAGCATTCTTTAAGGGACATAGACATACCTTTCTAGTATGTATTCCAGATTATGCATTATCACATGTTCTAGGTTTCTACTAACTTACATCCACGATGTACGTAGCTATACCCATAATCATAAGCCTGTGTGCAATTGCCATAGGCTTATTTTACAACCCACATGCATCTTTACTGTTAAGATCAATCAATTCAGATTCATTCACAATCCTTCTCATGTGATGCTCAAAGGCGTAATCATTTGTCTCTTATTATGACAAGAGAGAATCTTTGGTCATTTACCCCTTTCATCTAATTATATTGGTACTTCCTGAGGAAATGGAATACATTCCCCTCAGGCTATTATTTGGAAGAGAACTTTCATGACTCCCTAGAATGGAGTCAGCTATGCCTCCATAGTATTCATTTAATCTAGACAAGAGAAATACTTGCTTCATGTTTCACTCATCAGGGAAATCATATTGGGCCTCTAGTATACTTATACTCTTACATCATACATGTGCATTACTTGCACGTTTAATATCATTCATACCTTACCGGTATTAATATCAGGCTTCCTATTATGAAGCTTCACAAAGAATTAAAGTCATGCACTCAAGTACAATTGAACACAACTAAGTATTCATCATACTAGTTCACACCTTCTCCTCACGTGACCACCGACGACGACCACAATCTGAACTAAAAGGCGCTTCACATTTCACAATTTTGGGATTCATGTTGCAAGGAAATTTGGTTCCTCAATTCCCAAAATCCCAAAACCTGAAAGACCGAGGCTAAGGTTTTCTCAGCTCTTTTATTCACATGACCATTTGCTCAGAACCTGTGGTCAACTCCTAGACACGCGTCAGGATCCCGTGTTTTGGGGAAGCCGTAGACAATGCTCCACCATTTCCCAAACTTCTGATCCATGAGGGTCCGACAACCTAGATCCCATGGTCCATATCTCTCTATCAATCAATGGCCCTGATCAAATCTCGGCTTTCCACCTTTCGGGATTCTGGTGGAGTCTTCACCTCCTAACTCTCGATTTCGAATCCCCAAAATGTGTATGCATCAGATCAACGATCCACCGCCTGTCTCGATACAATGGCTTAGGTTGGATGTCGAGATTTCATGACATGCGAGTTCTCAAAACTCTTCCCATTGATTTCTAAACCTCTAACTCCCGAAGATATGATTACACCGGATCTATGGTTTAGGTAATCCGCTAACCAACGACCCTGATTGAATCGATGATTTACCTTGCGCGACTTTGGGAAAGTCTTTGCTTCTATTTTCCCAATAGATGAAACCTCGAAGCTCTAGATCAATGACTCTCATTGATTCCAATCTAACATATACTATTCCTCCCGAGTTTGTGAGTGATGAGAGGTTATCATCCTTATCTTCTCTGCTGATCTAGTAGATCTAACGGTTCACGGAATTTCGGTATTCCTCCCTCTGATAATTCCACCGTTCGTTCAGATTTTCAATGACTTCTAGCCATGAACTTGGCATCAACTCTTCTGGAATCAACCTCTGTGTTCAACCTCCGAATCTTTCAAACTTTAACACAAGCTTGTTTCTATATGCACTCCTTGTGCTCTATATGCACACTCGGCATACAAAATTTCCTCGCTATCTTTTCTGAGATTTTAAGTTACTTATAGGACTAATCTCATAGTCATAACTCATATAGATATTACCCTCTCTTTATGGGAACAACCAACAAGGGTCACTCTTGGGAATTAGCAACAGTCCCAAAGGACTCCTCTTAATCTTGTTTAAACAGATTATCCTTGTTGTCGATTCCAACCATCATAGGTCAGATAATCTGACCCTACATATTTTCATCAGTCCTCTCAATCATGAGGAGTTATATGCTCAGGGTTTAGTATTCTAATAATACAGTCATTATAAATTTCTAAGGATCCTACCAGTCCTTACCAGATTTCCTAAATCATGAAGGAGTTCTTCATGAGGATCTTAATTCTTAGCTAATCAACCATCTCAATTGCAAGAGACTCTACCTTCTTTAGTAGGTAGCCATCATCACATCATAAAAGAACAACTCAGTTCATGTCCCTTTTCTGGCTCATGCAACTTCATAGCACAATTTATTCCACCTCTATTATTCAGACTCAGGTCTTATTAGTAATATTTATCAGTGCATCCCTACTCATATAAGAGTAGTTATCATTTTGACAAAGGAACAATATAATTCCTTTGTCGGAATTCCATAGAAATTCCCAAATTACAGTTTCATTCTGCAGTCCTTCTCCTTAAAGAGAAAATGCAGATAACAATATCTCCTTACATGACTCGTACATGAGCCCAAGCAGGCCAAGCATTGTAACCATGCTCTGATACCAATTTGTCACATACCCACTACGACAAGAATAAAATTTTCGCTCTTCCTCAAGGGATAGTATCCTCGAATTTCTACAGGGGCCTAGCGTAGGCTAGATCTTCCCTTATCCACCTCCATTGGATTGTTGGTTATGACCACAAGCCAAGCCAAGAGGCGCCTTTAGCATTTTGTGACTCAGCGATACAAGAGAGTCAAGTCTTTCGACTCTTCAAACCCCGAAACCTGAAATCTTACCTTTGATGAGATCGACAGCTATGAATCTCCCCCTGATATTACGGTCCTAGCCGTATCAGGATTTTGGTAACCGAGAGTTCGAAATGCAGTGACCCAAACCACTGGTCACTCCATTCCCCAAACTCTGATACGTGAGTTCTTGTACGAGATCCAACGATCCTCAATGATTTGGATCCAATGGTTCAGATCTTTTCAGAGTTTCGTGAATCTGGAGTTCATGATGCAGCGACTCCAAATCTCTTGTCACTCCAATCCTAGAATTTCGATATGGGAATTAATGTATGGGATCAATGACCCTCGTTGATCTGGATCTGACGGTCATTATCACTCCTGAGCTTAAGGGTGTCTAAAGACACTCAGTCTTAATCGCGCGTCGAGGTTTCGTATACCAGGATTTCGCGACTTGCGAAGACGAGGGGTCTTGCCCTCTAGTTTCCCGGATGCCGAAACGCCGAAACTTATTCACACTAAACCGGCTCATCAACAAAGTGCATTGGGGTTTTGTATACCGGGATTTTGCGACTTGCGAAGACGAGGGGTCTTTCCCTCTGGTTTCTAGGATGTCGAAACGCCGAAAGTTATTCACACTAAACTGGCTCATCCACAGAGCACATCGGGGTTTCGTATACCAGGATTTCGCAACTTATGAAGATGAGGTGTCTTTCCCTCTGGTTTCTTGGATGCCGAAATGCCAAAAGTTATTCACATTAAACCGACTCATCCACAGAGTGCATCGGGGTTTCACATATCGGGATTTCGCGACTTGCGAAGATGAGGGGTCTTTCCCTCTAGATTCCCGGATGTCGAAACACTGACCAATAGCCACGTGTCACCCTTCGATGGATGACTGCGACCTTTAGCCACGATCAACAATTGTGATCTTTTTGGGATGATCAATGGTCGCGATCAATCCTGGCTTTCTCCTTTTCGGGAATTTGGGAGAGTCTTCACTCCTGTGCATGCACCAGGTTAAACCTCGTGTGCCTTTTCTGGATTCGACGGCTATCGGTCCCCTGTGCTTGATCTGAGGGTTCATATCTATTCTCCTGCGCACTCTTCTCCGGCTGTCTGGACATAGGCTCCAACTGTCCAGATTTTCCCTTGCGAATTAACGATTCGCCTTTTAGGACTTTGGGGAAATCATCACCTCTATTTCCCCGAATTGAACCAACGGTTCAGATCTGATTTTGATCATAGTCTCTATCACTCCTGAGGTTTCATATGATCTGAAACCTCCAAAGGGTTTCTCAACCTCTGCACTCCATGCAGGGTTCTTGCACACAACAGTGCGATCCTTCCTGAGCTTGTCTAGGACTTGAGGATTTATGGGTTCGGTTTACGCATTCCTTGATTGTCAATGCATTCATGACAGATCAATTCATGAATTATTCCAAGGGTTACAAATAGTGTTTACTACCAGAGGTTCATACCTCCATTATTCAGGTTCTCCTTCTTGAATCATACCTTACTTGGGTATCCAAGGCATACGACTGCCTTTCAAAGTTCATGCATGACACTAAGACAATAAAAATATTTCAGAAGGGGTTGTTACCAAATCCCTTCATACCTTGTGCCACATAGGAACAAATATCTTTATATCGGTTCTTGGCTGCTAGCACTCTCTTTCTGATCTCTACCTCATCAACAATGCTTTAGCGGGATTTTCACAGTCCTTTCAACATTTTTTCAACCGCAACCTCCGCATGGTCACCCTCTGCTTGAGGTTGTTCATTATTGGAAACTATATTTATCAACAGTTCCGATCTTATTTCTTTCTACACATGACATACACCATAGGCACATTAGTCATCATGTAAATTAAAATGAA
Source organism: Picea engelmannii (assembly GCA_009831015.1). Taxonomy (NCBI): domain Eukaryota; kingdom Viridiplantae; phylum Streptophyta; class Pinopsida; order Pinales; family Pinaceae; genus Picea; species Picea engelmannii. Next base: position 21,559 of record ML853552.1, read on the forward strand.
AGTACCATAGCATTTAAATTAATAAAATATTTTCAGACATGTCCCATTATATCCGTATGTACTTCATCAAACTATCCTTAATGTTTTCATGAATGAAACACACAGTCCTCAATCGTTTTCACAGTATTACAACCATCATCACTATGGTGTCAAAATATTTCCGTTCATCAATGTACTAGCTTTCTCATCCCATAGAAAACATAATGCACAGCAAGGAAATAGTTGAGGACTCTCCCCTTTTTCAAATTCTTTCTACATCACCTGGGGACTTTTCAGCCCAACCAAGTTCTCTCAAAGGTCTCACTGTCTCTTCTCTACATTTGCAATTCTACTCCCTGTCAGGATCTTCCTGCTCTTTACCTTGAGCCGCCTTGGTTAGGCCTCACCCTAACCCTTTTTGGGATACCACAACACGCTTTAATAGAAACTCTTTGCTCATAATGAATCATGAACATGTGCATCCTACACACTTCCATTCGATTATCAGAATGGACAATATTCAGTCGTTAGTCTTCTATTAATTACATGATTCTGTCAAAATGTAATCCAGGATTCTTATATATGGACAGGCCTTGCAGCCCATTTTCCAACCTTCCACAATTATTAGGGTTGTGACTCTGTTCTTCTGACAAAGTCCTTACACAATTCCTCCACCGGGAACTCCTTTGACATGCAACTCCCTTGTTGCATATCCATCACTATCTGTGATGGCCTCAAGCTCAAATTAGCTTTAGCTTGTTAATAAGCATTCTTTAAGGGACATAGACATACCTTTCTGGTATGTACTCCAGATTATGCATCAACACATGTTCTAAGTTTTTGCTAACTTACATCCATGATGTACTTAGCTATACCCATAATCATAAGCCTATGTGCAGTTGCCATAGGCTTATTTTACAACTCACATGCATCTTTACTGTTAAGATCAGTCAATTCATATTCATTCACAATCCTTCTCATGTGATGCTCAAAGGCGTAATCATTTGTCTCTTATTATGATAAGAGAGAATCTTTGCTCATTTACCCCTTTCATCTAATTATATTGGTACTTCCTGAGGAAATGGAATACATTCCCCTCAAGCTATTATTTGGAACAAAACTTTCATGACTCCCCAGAATGGTGTCAGCTATGCCTCCATAGTATTCATTTAATCTGGACAAGCGCAATACTTGCTTCATGTTTCACTCATCAGGGAAATCATATTGGCCCTCTAGTATACTTATACTCTTACATCATACATGTGCATTACTTGCACGTTTAATATCATTCATACCTTACCGGTACTAATATCAAGCTTCCTATTATGAAGCTTCACAATGCATTAAACTCATGCACTCAAGTACAATTGAACACAGCTAAGTATTCATCATACTAGTTCACACCTTCTCCTCACATGACCACCGACGATGACCACGATCCGAACTAAAAGGTGCTTCGCATTTCGCGATTTCGGGATTCCTTTTGCAAGGAACTCTGGTTCCTAGATCCCCAAAATACGAAAACCTGAAAGACCAAGGCTAAGGTTTTCTCGGCTCTTTTATTCACATGATCCTTCGCTCGGAACCTAGGGTCAACTCCTAGAGATGCATCAGGATCCCATGTTTCAGTGAATCCATGGAAAATGCTCCACCGTTTCCCAAACTTCTGATCCATGAGGGTCCGACAACCTGGGTCCCATGGTCCATATCTCTCTGCCAATCAATGGCCTTGATCAAATCCCAGCTTTACACCTTTTAGGATTCTGGCAGAGTCTTCACCTCCTAACTCCCAATTTCGAATCCCCAAAATGTTTATACGTCATATCAACGATCCACCGCCTATCTCGATACAATGGCTCAGGTTGGATGTCAAGATTTCATGACATGCGAGTTCTGAAAACTATTCCCATTGACTTCAAAACCTCCGACTCCTGAAGATTTGATTACACCTTATCTATGGTTCAGGTCATCCGCTAACCAACGACCCTGATTGAATCGATGATTTACCTTGCGCAACTTTGGGAAAGTCTTCGCTTCTATTTTTGCAATAGCTGAAACCTCAAAGCTCTAGATCAACGACTCTCATTGATTCTAATATAATGGATACTATTACTCCTAAGTTTGTGAGTGATGAGAGGTTATCATCCTTATCTTCTCCGCTGATCTACTAAATCTACCGGTTCACGGAATTTTGGTATTCCTCCCTCCTAGAATTCCACCGTCCGTTCAGATTTTCAATGACTTCCAGCCATGAACTTGGCATCAACTCTTCTGGAATCAACCTCTGTGTTCAAACTCTTGAGCTTTCAAACTTTAACACAATCTTGTTTCTATATGCACTCCTTGTGCTCTATATGCACACTCGACATATGAAATTTCCCCACTATATTTTCTGAGCTTTTAAGTTACTTACAGGACTAATCTCATAGTCATAACTCATACATATATTACCCTCTCTTTATGGGAACAACAAACAAGGGTCACTCTTGGGAATTAGCAATAGTCCCAAAGGACTCCTTTTAATCTTGTTTAAACATATTATCTTTGTTGTCGATTCCAACCATCATAGGTCAGATAATCTGACCCTACATATTTTCATCAGTCCTCTCAATCGTGAGGAGTTATATGCTCAGAGTTTAGTCTTTTAATAATACAATCATTATAACTTTATAAGGATCCTACCAGTCCTTACCAGATTTCCTAAATCATGAAGCAGTTCTTCATGAGGATCTTAATTCTTACCTAACCATCCATCTCAATTGCAAGAGACTCTACCTGCTTTATTAGGTAGCCATCGTCACATCATAATAGAACAACTCAGTTCATGTCCCTTTTCTGGCTCATGCAACTTCATAGCACAATTTATTCCACCTCTGTTATTTAGACTCAGGTCTTATTAGTAATATTTATCAGTGCATCCCTACTCCTATAAGAGTAGTTATCATTTTGACAAAGGAACAATATAATTCCTTTGCTGGAATTCCGTAGAAATTCCCAAATTACAATTTCGATCTGCAGTCCTTCTCCTTAAAGAAAAAATGCAGATAATAATATCTCCTCACGTGACTCGTACATGATCCCAAGTAGGCCAAGCATTGTAACCATGCTCTGATACCAATTTGTCACATACCCACTTTGACAAGAATACAATTTTCGCTCTTCCTCAAGGTACAGAATCCCCGAATTCCTACAGGGGCCTAGCATAGGCTAGCTCTTCCCTTATCCACCTCCATGTGATCATTGGTTATGACCACAAGCCAATCTTGGTTATGATCATTGGTCCTGTCAACAATATTTCAACCACAACCTCCCCATGGTCACCCTCTGCTTGAGGTTGTTCATTATTGGCAACTGTCTTTCGTAACAGTTCTGATCTTATTTCTTTCTACACATGACATACACCATAGGCACATTAGTCGTCATGTAAATTAAAATGCAAGTACCATAGCATTTAAATTAATAAAATATTTTCAGACATGTCCCAGCATATCCGTATGTACTTCATCACACTATCCTTAATGTTTTCATGAATGCAACACACAGTTCTCAATCGTTTTGACAGTATTACAACCATCATCACTATGGTGTCAAAACATTTTTGTTCATCAATGTACTAGCTTTCTCATCCCATAGAAAACATAATGCACAGGAAGGAAATAATTGAGGACTCTCCCCTTCTTCAAATTCTTTCTACATCGCCTGGGGACTTTTCAACCCAACTGAGTTATCTCAAAGGTCTCACCATATCTTCTCTACTTTTGTAATTCTACTCCCTGTCGGGATCTTCCTTCTCTTTTCCTTGAGCCGCCTTGGTTAGGCCTCACCCTAACACTTTTTGGGATACCGCAACACGGTTTAATAGAAACTCTTTGCTCATAATGAATCATGAACATGTTCATCCTACACACTTCCATTCGGTTATCATAATGGTCAATATTCAGTTGTTAGTCTTCTATTAATTACATGATTCTTTCAAAATGTAATCCAGGATTCTTATATATGGACAGGCCTTGCATCCCATTGTCCAAACTTCCACAATTATTAGGGTTGTGACTCTGTTCTTTTGACAAAGTCCTTACACAGTTCCTCCACCAGGAACTCCTTCGACATGCAACTCCCTTGTTGCATATCCATCACTATCTATGATGGCCTCAAGCTCAAATTATCTTCAACTTGTTAATAAGCATTCTTTAAGGGACATAGACATACCTTTTTGGTATGTATTCCAGATTATGCATCAACACATGTTCTAGGTTTCTGTTAAATTACATCCACGATGTACTTAGCTATACCCATAATCATAAGCCTGTGTGCAGTTGCCATAGGCTTATTTTACAGCCCACATGCATCTTTACTGTTAAGATCAGTCATTTCAGATTCATTCACAATCCTTCTCATGTGATGCTCAAAGGTGTAATCATTTGTCTCTTATTATGACAAGAGAGAATCTTTGCTCATTTACCCCTTTCATCTAATTATATTGGTACTTACTATGGAAATGGAATACATTCCCCTCAGGCTATTATTTGGAACAAAACATTCATGACTCCCCAGAATGGAGTCAGCTATGCCTCCATAGTATTCATTTAATCTAGACAAGAGCAATACTTGCTTCACATTTCACTCATCAGGGCAATCATATTGGGCCTCTGGTATACTTATACTCTTACATCATACATGTGCATTACTTGCACGTTTAATATCATTCATACCTTACCGGTACTAATATCAGGCTTCCTATTATGAAGCTTCACAATGCATTAAACTCATGCACTCAAGTACAATTGAACACAGCTAAGTATTCATCATACTAGTTCACACCTTCTCCTCATGTGACCACCGGTGGTGACCACTATCCAAACTAAAAGGCACTTCGCATTTCACGATTTCAGGATTCCTGTTGCAAGGAACTTTGGTTCCTCGATCCCCGAATTTTGAAAACTCGAAAGAGTAAGGCTAAGGTTTTCTCGGCTCTTTTATTCACATGACCCTTCGCTCGGAACTTGGGGTCAACTCCTAGACACGCGTCAAGATCCCATGTTTCGGTGAATCTGCGGACAATGCTCCACCGTTTCCCAAACTTCTGATCCACGAGGGTCCGACAACCTGGATCCCATGGTGCAGATCTCTCTGCCAATCAACGACCCTGATCAAATCCCGACTTTCCACCTTTCAGGATTTTGGCAGAATCTTCACCTCCTGATTTCGAATCCCCAAAATGTGTATGCGTCAGATCAACGATCCACCGCCTGTCTCGATCCAATGGCTTAGGTAGGATGTCAGGATTTCATGACATGTGAGTTCTCAAAACTCTGTCGGTTGAATTCTAAACCTCTGACTCACGAAGATCCGATTACACCCAATCTACGATTCAGGTCATCCGCTAACCAACATCCCTAATTGAATCAATGATTTAACTTGCATGACTTTGGGAATGTCTTGGCTTCTATTTTCCCAATAGCCAAAACCTCGAAGCTCTATATCAATGAATCTCATTGATTCCAATCTAACGGATACTATTCCTGCTAAGTTTGTGAGTGATGAGAGGTTATCCTCCTTATCTTCTCCGCTGATCTACTAGATCTAATGCTTCACAGAATTTCGGTATTCCTCCCTCCTAGAATTCCACCGTCCGTTCAGATTTTCAATGACTTCCAGCCACGAACTTGGCATCAAATCTTCTGGAATCAACCTCTATGTTCAACCTCAGGAGGTTTCAAACTTTAACACAAGCTTGTTTCTATATGCACTCCTTGTTCTCTATATGCACACTCGGCACACAAAATTTCCCCGCTATCTTTTCTGAGCTTTTAAGTTACTTATAGGACTAATCTCATAGTCATAACTCATATGGATGTTACCCTCTCTTTATGGGAACAACCAACAAGGGTCACTCTTGGGAATTAGCAACAGTCCCAAAGGACTCCTTTTAATCTTGTTTAAACAGATTATCCTTGTTGTCAATTCCAACCATCATAGGTCAGATAATCTGACCCTACATATTTTCATCATTCCTCTCAATCGTGAGGAGTTATATGCTTAGGGTTTAGTCTTTTAATAATACAATCATTATAACTTTCTAAGGATCCTACCAGTCCTTACCATATTTCCTAAATCATGAAGGATTTCTTCATGAGGATCTTAATTCTTACCTAACCAGCCATCTCAATTGCAAGAGACTCTACCTGCTTTAGTAGGTAGCCATCGTCACATCATACCAGAACAACTCAGTTCATGTCCCTTTTCTAGCTCATGCAGCTTCATAGCAAAATTTATTGCACCTCTGTTATTCATACTCAGGTCTTATTAGTAATATTGATTAGTGCATCCCTACTCCTATAAGAGTAGTTATTATTTTGACAAAGGAACAATATAATTCCTTTGTTGGAATTCCTTAGAAATTCCCAAATTACCGTTTCATTCTACAGTCCTTCTCCTTAAAGAGAAAATGTAGATAACAATATCTCCTTACGCGACTCGTACATGAGCCCAAGCAGGCCAAGTGTTGTAACCATGCTCTGATACCAATTTGTCAAATACCCACTATGACAAGAATAAAATGTTCACTCTCCCTCAAGGGACATAATCCCCAAATTCCTACAGGGGCCTAGTGTAGGCTAGCTCTTCCCTTATCCACCTCCATGTGATCGTTGGTTATGACCACAGGCCAAGATAAGAGGCGCCTTCACATTTCGTGACTCAACGATGCAAGAGAGTCAAGTCTTTCGACTCTTCAAACCCCAAAACCCAAAATCTTACCTTCAATGAGATCGATGGCTGTGAATCTCCCCCTGATCCGACAGTCCTGGCCATATTGGGATTTCGATAACCGAGAGTTCAAAATGCAGTGACCCAAACCACTGGTCACTCCATTCCCTGAACTCTGATACCCGAGTTCTTGTACCAGATCCAACGATCCTCAATTATTTGGATCCAACGGTCCAGATCTTTTCGGAGTTTCGTGAACCGGGAGTTCACGATGTAGTGACTCCAAATATCTTGTCACTCCAATCCCTGAATTTCGATATGGGAATTCATGTATGGGATCAATGACCCTCGTTGATCTATATCTGACAGTCACTATCCCTCCTGAGCTTAAGGGTGTTGAAAGACACTCAGTCTTAATCCTGCGTCGGGGTTTCATATACTGGGAATTCACGACTTGTGAAGACGAGGGGTCTTTCCCTCTAGTTTCCCAGATGCCAAAATGCCGAAACTTATTCACACTAAACCGACTCATCCACAGAGCGCATAGAGGTTTTGTATACCGGGATTTCGTGACTTGAGAAGATGAGGGATCTTGCCCTCTGGTTTCTCGGATGCCGAAACACCGAAAGTTATTCACACTAAACCGGCTCATCCACAGAGCACATCGGGGTTTCGTATATTGGGATTTCATGACTTGAGAAGACAAGGGGTCTTGCCCTCTGGTTTCCTAGATGCCGAAACACCAATCGACAACCACGTGTCCCTCCGATGGACAGCTGCAACCTTTAGCCACGATCAACAATTGTGATCTTTTTGGGATGATCAATAGTCGCGATTAATCTTGGCTTTCTCCTTTTTGGGAATTTGGGAGAGTCTTCACTCCTGTGCATGCACTAGGTTAAACCTCATGTGCCTTTTCTGGATCCAACAACTATCGGTCCCTTGCGCTCGATCTGATGGTTCAGATCTATTCTCCTACGTACTCTTCTCCGACTGTCTGGACGTAGGCTCCAACGGTCCAGATTTTCCCCTGCGAATCAGCGATTCGCCTTTCAGGACTTTGGGGAAATCCTCACCTCTATTTCCAGGAATTGAACCAATGGTTCAGATCTGATTTCAATCACGGTCTCTATCACTCCTGAGCTTTCATATGCTCTGAAACCTCCAAAGGGTTTCTCGACCTCTGCACTCCATGCAAGGTTCTTGCACACAACGGTGCGATCCTTCCTGAGCTTGTCTAGGACTTGAGGAGTTCTGGGTTCGATTTTCCTCGCAGAGAGCCTGTGCCAATATGCACTACC
>ML853552.1:29646-44598 GCA_009831015.1 Picea engelmannii
TGTAATTTGGGAATTTCTACGGAATTCCAGCAAAGGAATTATATTGTTCCTTTGTCAAAATGATAACTACTCTTATAGGAGTAGGGATGCACTGATAAATATTACTAATAAGACCTGAGTCTAAATAACAGAGGTGGAATAAATTGTGCTATGAAGTTGCATGAGCCAGAAAAGGGACATGAACTGAGTTGTTCTATTATGATGTGACGATGGCTACCTAATAAAGCAGGTAGAGTCTCTTGCAATTGAGATGGATGGTTAGGTAAGAATTAAGATCCTCATGAAGAACTGCTTCATGATTTAGGAAATCTGGTAAGGACTGGTAGGATCCTTATAAAGTTATAATGATTGTATTATTAAAAGACTAAACTCTGAGCATATAACTCCTCACGATTGAGAGGACTGATGAAAATATGTAGGGTCAGATTATCTGACCTATGATGGTTGGAATCGACAACAAAGATAATATGTTTAAACAAGATTAAAAGGAGTCCTTTGGGACTATTGCTAATTCCCAAGAGTGACCCTTGTTTGTTGTTCCCATAAAGAGAGGGTAATATATGTATGAGTTATGACTATGAGATTAGTCCTGTAAGTAACTTAAAAGCTCAGAAAATATAGTGGGGAAATTTCATATGTCGAGTGTGCATATAGAGCACAAGGAGTGCATATAGAAACAAGATTGTGTTAAAGTTTGAAAGCTCAAGAGTTTGAACACAGAGGTTGATTCCAGAAGAGTTGATGCCAAGTTCATGGCTGGAAGTCATTGAAAATCTGAACGGACGGTGGAATTCTAGGAGGGAGGAATACCAAAATTCCGTGAACCGGTAGATTTAGTAGATCAGCGGAGAAGATAAGGATGATAACCTCTCATCACTCACAAACTTAGGAGTAATAGTATCCATTATATTAGAATCAATGAGAGTCGTTGATCTAGAGCTTTGAGGTTTCAGCTATTGCAAAAATAGAAGCGAAGACTTTCCCAAAGTTGCGCAAGGTAAATCATCGATTCAATCAGGGTCGTTGGTTAGCGGATGACCTGAACCATAGATAAGGTGTAATCAAATCTTCAGGAGTCGGAGGTTTTGAAGTCAATGGGAATAGTTTTCAGAACTCGCATGTCATGAAATCTTGACATCCAACCTGAGCCATTGTATCGAGATAGGCGGTGGATCGTTGATATGACGTATAAACATTTTGGGGATTCGAAATTGGGAGTTAGGAGGTGAAGACTCTGCCAGAATCCTAAAAGGTGTAAAGCTGGGATTTGATCAAGGCCATTGATTGGCAGAGAGATATGGACCATGGGACCCAGGTTGTCGGACCCTCATGGATCAGAAGTTTGGGAAACGGTGGAGCATTTTCCATGGATTCACTGAAACATGGGATCCTGATGCATCTCTAGGAGTTGACCCTAGGTTCCGAGCGAAGGATCATGTGAATAAAAGAGCCGAGAAAACCTTAGCCTTGGTCTTTCAGGTTTTCGTATTTTGGGGATCTAGGAACCAGAGTTCCTTGCAAAAGGAATCCCGAAATCGCGAAATGCGAAGCACCTTTTAGTTCGGATCGTGGTCATCGTCGGTGGTCATGTGAGGAGAAGGTGTGAACTAGTATGATGAATACTTAGCTGTGTTCAATTGTACTTGAGTGCATGAGTTTAATGCATTGTGAAGCTTCATAATAGGAAGCTTGATATTAGTACCGGTAAGGTATGAATGATATTAAACGTGCAAGTAATGCACATGTATGATGTAAGAGTATAAGTATACTAGAGGGCCAATATGATTTCCCTGATGAGTGAAACATGAAGCAAGTATTGCGCTTGTCCAGATTAAATGAATACTATGGAGGCATAGCTGACACCATTCTGGGGAGTCATGAAAGTTTTGTTCCAAATAATAGCTTGAGGGGAATGTATTCCATTTCCTCAGGAAGTACCAATATAATTAGATGAAAGGGGTAAATGAGCAAAGATTCTCTCTTATCATAATAAGAGACAAATGATTACGCCTTTGAGCATCACATGAGAAGGATTGTGAATGAATATGAATTGACTGATCTTAACAGTAAAGATGCATGTGAGTTGTAAAATAAGCCTATGGCAACTGCACATAGGCTTATGATTATGGGTATAGCTAAGTACATCATGGATGTAAGTTAGCAAAAACTTAGAACATGTGTTGATGCATAATCTGGAGTACATACCAGAAAGGTATGTCTATGTCCCTTAAAGAATGCTTATTAACAAGCTAAAGCTAATTTGAGCTTGAGGCCATCACAGATAGTGATGGATATGCAACAAGGGAGTTGCATGTCAAAGGAGTTCCCGGTGGAGGAATTGTGTAAGGACTTTGTCAGAAGAACAGAGTCACAACCCTAATAATTGTGGAAGGTTGGAAAATGGGCTGCAAGGCCTGTCCATATATAAGAATCCTGGATTACATTTTGACAGAATCATGTAATTAATAGAAGACTAACGACTGAATATTGTCCATTCTGATAATCGAATGGAAGTGTGTAGGATGCACATGTTCATGATTCATTATGAGCAAAGAGTTTCTATTAAAGCGTGTTGTGGTATCCCAAAAAGGGTTAGGGTGAGGCCTAACCAAGGCGGCTCAAGGTAAAGAGCAGGAAGATCCCGACAGGGAGTAGAATTGCAAACGTAGAGAAGAGACAGTGAGACCTTTGAGATAACTTGGTTGGGTTGAAAAGTCCCCAGGTGATGTAGAAAGAATTTGAAAAAGGGGAGAGTCCTCAATTATTTCCTTGCTGTGCATTATGTTTTCTATGGGATGAGAAAGCTAGTACATTGATGAACAGAAATATTTTGACACCATAGTGATGATGGTTGTAATACTGTGAAAACGATTGAGGACTGTGTGTTTCATTCATGAAAACATTAAGGATAGTTTGATGAAGTACATACGGATATAATGGGACATGTCTGAAAATATTTTATTAATTTAAATGCTATGGTACTTTCATTTTAATTACATGACGACTAATGTGCCTATGGTGTATGTCATGTGTAGACAGAAATAAGATCGGAACTGTTGATAAAGATAGTTGCCAATAATGAACAACCTCAAGCAGAGGGTGACCATGGGGAGGTTGCGGTTGAAAAATTGTTGAAAGGACTGTGAAAATCCCGCTAAAGCATTGTTGATGAGGTAGAGATCAGAAAGAGAGTGCTAGCAGCCAAGAACCGATATAAAGATATTTGTTCCTATGTGGCACAAGGTATGAAGGGATTTGGTAACAACCCCTTCTGAAATATTTTTATTGTCTTAGTGTCATGCATGAACTTTGAAAGGCAGTCGTATGCCTTGGATACCCAAGTAAGGTATGATTCAAGAAGGAGAACCTGAATAATGGAGGTATGAACCTCTGGTAGTAAACACTATTTGTAACCCTTGGAATAATTCATGAATTGATCTGTCATGAATGCATTGACAATCAAGGAATGCGTAAACCGAACCCATAAATCCTCAAGTCCTAGACAAGCTCAGGAAGGATCGCACTGTTGTGTGCAAGAACCCTGCATGGAGTGCAGAGGTTGAGAAACCCTTTGGAGGTTTCAGATCATATGAAACCTCAGGAGTGATAGAGACTATGATCAAAATCAGATCTGAACCGTTGGTTCAATTCGGGGAAATAGAGGTGATGATTTCCCCAAAGTCCTAAAAGGCGAATCGTTAATTCGCAAGGGAAAATCTGGACAGTTGGAGCCTATGTCCAGACAGCCGGAGAAGAGTGCGCAGGAGAATAGATATGAACCCTCAGATCAAGCACAGGGGACCGATAGCCGTCGAATCCAGAAAAGGCACACGAGGTTTAACCTGGTGCATGCACAGGAGTGAAGACTCTCCCAAATTCCCGAAAAGGAGAAAGCCAGGATTGATCGCGACCATTGATCATCCCAAAAAGATCACAATTGTTGATCGTGGCTAAAGGTCGCAGTCATCCATCGAAGGGTGACACGTGGCTATTGGTCAGTGTTTCGACATCCGGGAATCTAGAGGGAAAGACCCCTCATCTTCGCAAGTCGCGAAATCCCGATATGTGAAACCCCGATGCACTCTGTGGATGAGTCGGTTTAATGTGAATAACTTTTGGCATTTCGGCATCCAAGAAACCAGAGGGAAAGACACCTCATCTTCATAAGTTGCGAAATCCTGGTATACGAAACCCCGATGTGCTCTGTGGATGAGCCAGTTTAGTGTGAATAACTTTCGGCGTTTCGACATCCTAGAAACCAGAGGGAAAGACCCCTCGTCTTCGCAAGTCGCAAAATCCCGGTATACAAAACCCCAATGCACTTTGTTGATGAGCCGGTTTAGTGTGAATAAGTTTCGGCGTTTCGGCATCCGGGAAACTAGAGGGCAAGACCCCTCGTCTTCGCAAGTCGCGAAATCCTGGTATACGAAACCTCGACGCGCGATTAAGACTGAGTGTCTTTAGACACCCTTAAGCTCAGGAGTGATAATGACCGTCAGATCCAGATCAACGAGGGTCATTGATCCCATACATTAATTCCCATATCGAAATTCTAGGATTGGAGTGACAAGAGATTTGGAGTCGCTGCATCATGAACTCCAGATTCACGAAACTCTGAAAAGATCTGAACCATTGGATCCAAATCATTGAGGATCGTTGGATCTCGTACAAGAACTCACGTATCAGAGTTTGGGGAATGGAGTGACCAGTGGTTTGGGTCACTGCATTTCGAACTCTCGGTTACCAAAATCCTGATACGGCTAGGACCGTAATATCAGGGGGAGATTCATAGCTGTCGATCTCATCAAAGGTAAGATTTCAGGTTTCGGGGTTTGAAGAGTCGAAAGACTTGACTCTCTTGTATCGCTGAGTCACAAAATGCTAAAGGCGCCTCTTGGCTTGGCTTGTGGTCATAACCAACAATCCAATGGAGGTGGATAAGGGAAGATCTAGCCTACGCTAGGCCCCTGTAGAAATTCGAGGATACTATCCCTTGAGGAAGAGCGAAAATTTTATTCTTGTCGTAGTGGGTATGTGACAAATTGGTATCAGAGCATGGTTACAATGCTTGGCCTGCTTGGGCTCATGTACGAGTCATGTAAGGAGATATTGTTATCTGCATTTTCTCTTTAAGGAGAAGGACTGCAGAATGAAACTGTAATTTGGGAATTTCTATGGAATTCCGACAAAGGAATTATATTGTTCCTTTGTCAAAATGATAACTACTCTTATATGAGTAGGGATGCACTGATAAATATTACTAATAAGACCTGAGTCTGAATAATAGAGGTGGAATAAATTGTGCTATGAAGTTGCATGAGCCAGAAAAGGGACATGAACTGAGTTGTTCTTTTATGATGTGATGATGGCTACCTACTAAAGAAGGTAGAGTCTCTTGCAATTGAGATGGTTGATTAGCTAAGAATTAAGATCCTCATGAAGAACTCCTTCATGATTTAGGAAATCTGGTAAGGACTGGTAGGATCCTTAGAAATTTATAATGACTGTATTATTAGAATACTAAACCCTGAGCATATAACTCCTCATGATTGAGAGGACTGATGAAAATATGTAGGGTCAGATTATCTGACCTATGATGGTTGGAATCGACAACAAGGATAATCTGTTTAAACAAGATTAAGAGGAGTCCTTTGGGACTGTTGCTAATTCCCAAGAGTGACCCTTGTTGGTTGTTCCCATAAAGAGAGGGTAATATCTATATGAGTTATGACTATGAGATTAGTCCTATAAGTAACTTAAAATCTCAGAAAAGATAGCGAGGAAATTTTGTATGCCGAGTGTGCATATAGAGCACAAGGAGTGCATATAGAAACAAGCTTGTGTTAAAGTTTGAAAGATTCGGAGGTTGAACACAGAGGTTGATTCCAGAAGAGTTGATGCCAAGTTCATGGCTAGAAGTCATTGAAAATCTGAACGAACGGTGGAATTATCAGAGGGAGGAATACCGAAATTCCGTGAACCGTTAGATCTACTAGATCAGCAGAGAAGATAAGGATGATAACCTCTCATCACTCACAAACTCGGGAGGAATAGTATATGTTAGATTGGAATCAATGAGAGTCATTGATCTAGAGCTTCGAGGTTTCATCTATTGGGAAAATAGAAGCAAAGACTTTCCCAAAGTCGCGCAAGGTAAATCATCGATTCAATCAGGGTCGTTGGTTAGCGGATTACCTAAACCATAGATCCGGTGTAATCATATCTTCGGGAGTTAGAGGTTTAGAAATCAATGGGAAGAGTTTTGAGAACTCGCATGTCATGAAATCTCGACATCCAACCTAAGCCATTGTATCGAGACAGGCGGTGGATCGTTGATCTGATGCATACACATTTTGGGGATTCGAAATCGAGAGTTAGGAGGTGAAGACTCCACCAGAATCCCGAAAGGTGGAAAGCCGAGATTTGATCAGGGCCATTGATTGATAGAGAGATATGGACCATGGGATCTAGGTTGTCGGACCCTCATGGATCAGAAGTTTGGGAAATGGTGGAGCATTGTCTACGGCTTCCCCAAAACACGGGATCCTGACGCGTGTCTAGGAGTTGACCACAGGTTCTGAGCAAATGGTCATGTGAATAAAAGAGCTGAGAAAACCTTAGCCTCGGTCTTTCAGGTTTTGGGATTTTGGGAATTGAGGAACCAAATTTCCTTGCAACATGAATCCCAAAATTGTGAAATGTGAAGCGCCTTTTAGTTCAGATTGTGGTCGTCGTCGGTGGTCACGTGAGGAGAAGGTGTGAACTAGTATGATGAATACTTAGTTGTGTTCAATTGTACTTGAGTGCATGACTTTAATTCTTTGTGAAGCTTCATAATAGGAAGCCTGATATTAATACCGGTAAGGTATGAATGATATTAAACGTGCAAGTAATGCACATGTATGATGTAAGAGTATAAGTATACTAGAGGCCCAATATGATTTCCCTGATGAGTGAAACATGAAGCAAGTATTTCTCTTGTCTAGATTAAATGAATACTATGGAGGCATAGCTGACTCCATTCTAGGGAGTCATGAAAGTTCTCTTCCAAATAATAGCCTGAGGGGAATGTATTCCATTTCCTCAGGAAGTACCAATATAATTAGATGAAAGGGGTAAATGACCAAAGATTCTCTCTTGTCATAATAAGAGACAAATGATTACGCCTTTGAGCATCACATGAGAAGGATTGTGAATGAATCTGAATTGATTGATCTTAACAGTAAAGATGCATGTGGGTTGTAAAATAAGCCTATGGCAATTGCACACAGGCTTATGATTATGGGTATAGCTACGTACATCGTGGATGTAAGTTAGTAGAAACCTAGAACATGTGATAATGCATAATCTGGAATACATACTAGAAAGGTATGTCTATGTCCCTTAAAGAATGCTCATTAACAAGCTTAAGCTAATTTGAGCTTGAGGCCATCACAGATAGTGATGGATATGCAGCAAGGGAGTTGCATGTTGAAGGAGTTCCCGATGGAGGAACTATGTAAGGACTTTGTTAGAAGAATAGAGTCACAACCCTAATAATTGTGGAAGGTTGGACAATGGGCTGCAAGGCCTGTCCATATATAAGAATCCTGGATTACATTTTGAAAGAATCATGTAATTAATAGAAGACTAACAACTGAATATTGACCATTATGATAACCGAATGGAAGTGTGTAGGATGCACATGTTCATGATTCATTATCAACAAAGACTTTCTATTAAAGCGTGTTGCGGTATCCCAAAAAGGGTTAGGGTGAGGCCTAACCAAGGCGACTCAAGGAAAAGAGCAGGAAGATCCCGCAAGTAGTAGAATTGCAAAAGTAGAGAAGAGAGTGAGACCTTTGAGATAACTTGGTTGGGATGAAAAGTCCCCAGGCGATGTAGAAATAATTTGAAGAAGGGGAGAGTCCTCAATTATTTCCTTGTTGTGCATTATGTTTTCTATGGGATGAGAAAGCTAGTACATTGATGAACAAAAATATTTTGGCACCATAGTGATGATGGTTGTAATACTGTGAAAATGATTGAGAACTGTGTGTTGCATGCATGAAAACATTAAGGATAGTGTGATGAAGTACATATGGATATGTTGGGACATGTCTAAAAATATTTTATTAATTTAAATGCTATGGTACTTGCATTTTAATTTACATGACGACTAATGTGCCTATGGTGTATGTCATGTGTAGAAAGAAATAAGATCGGAATTGTTGATAAAGACAGTTTCCAATAATGAACAACCTCATGTAGAGGGTGACCATGGGGAGGTTGCGGTCGAAAGATTGTCGACAGGACTGTGAAAATCCCGCTAAAGCACTGTTGATGAGGTAGAGATCAGAAAGAGAGTGCTAGTAGCCAAGAACCGATATAAAGATATCCGTGCCTATGTGGCACAAGGTATGAAGGGATTTGGTAAGAATGCCTTCTAAAATATTTTTATTCTCTTAGTGTCATGCATGAACTTTGAAAGGCAGTTGTATGCCTTGGATAACCAAGTAAGGTATGATTCGGGAAGGAGAACCTGAATAATGGAGGTATGAACCTCTGGTAGTAAACAATGTTTGTAACCCTTGGAAGAATTCATGAATTGATATGTCATGAATGCATTGACAATCAAGGAATGCGTAAAGGCACTCATGTGAAAATTTTGTGTTCATGTGTATTGATTTGGGATCATGATCGGCCTATAGCAGGAAGTATGGTCCTACTATAAGAATGAAAGAAAATGAATAAACCATATGAGGAAAAGGTTGGTTAAATTCCAACAACCCATGGCCAAGAACCAGTCATAAAGTGTGACAAACTTGAAAAAACAATGCAAGAATGCATTGGGTATGAATGTGGCCATGGATATTGGCACAATTTTTAAAACCCTTTTGAAATATTGAATTACATTCCGAAAAGTTTGGTATGTTGAGATGAGACTAACAGTTTGTTTGGCTATGGAAAGAATGAATTGCAGGAATCAAAGGGTCATGGATATGGCAGTGAGGTAAGCCCATAGGAAAGACCGACTTCCTGCTGAGCCAAACTGTGAGGAATGGTATTTCCTTTTGAGAAAGTGAATTTGATCATTAGTATGCACAATTCTGAAATTGTTGTGATGAAGTTGAAAAGGTGTGATAAAAATGTATGTGCATGAGAACTAACAATTTGATTAGCTGAGGAATGATTGCAGGAAGAAAGAGTCTTGGATATGGAAATGTTGTAAGCCCATAAGGAAGACCAATTTCCTACTGAGCTAAAATGTTATGGGAAGGAAAGACCCATAATTGTGAAATCTGGTTCCGTATGGAACATATCTGAAAATAAACCAAGAATTTGGAAAATCTGTGGGTGAAAGATTTGCAATAAAATTCTCAAAGTTAGAATTTATAATGATGTCTCATGAATTTTGTATATCTGTGATACAGGTGAGGAGAAAAGATCTGTCCAGAAGGAACAGATGAAGGCTATCAAAGCTGAAGATGATGGAAAAAAAAGGGGCTACTGTTGAGCCATGAAAACCCTGTGATAAGCCATGATCGCCTGAAAATTATTGTGTTGAGGTAACACAAGCCGATGGTACACCTCAGTAGATAAAGTCTAAGGGATGCCTCGACTGTAAGACTCAATAGAGCCTCTAAAATTTTCCTATGCGAAAAAACCTTGGCAGGGCAAGATGGATCGCCCGAGGGACTGTATAACAGTGAAGGGGATGCCTGAGCCTGAGCCTGGAGGGTGAGTGACCGCAAGGAAGAGGAGACCTTAATAATTCTTGTAAAATATTGGGATCATGCAGACAGTGCGTAGTTTCCTGTGCGGAAAAACCTTGGAAAGGAAGATGAAATCATGATAGTTCTTGTGAACTATTGAATTGGAATCATGCACCCAATGGGTACGTCAAGGAAAGCAATGAGCATGGATAACAAAAATACCATGTGGATACAGATCCATGAACTGCAAAGATGAGTATTGTGATAAGATTATGAAATTTTCCTTTTGAATTTTGAACAATAGTAAGATGTTTTCACACAAAATTGTGATTAATGTGCTTGTTGTCCAAGAATTATTGAAGGCAGATGACGAAGACTAAGATCTTGAAAGAGGACCTGACCGAGGACGAAGGTCAAGACTTCTGAAGTGGCTGAATGAGAAAGGCGTGAAAGGTTTTTTTGAGGAAGAACACCGAGGACGGTGTTCCTTTAAGGGGGAGGGAATTGTAACACCCTATTTCCCCCAATTTGTAATTAATCATAAAATAGGAATTACCATGCTAATGCATGAGGACAATATAAATGTATTATTGACTAATTTTCCAAATAATTGACTATGGGGATGAAGCCTGGAAAGTACTGGCCATGATATCACCAGAGGAAGAATGTGAAAACTATAAGAGAGGGTTCATTATGAAAAATAACCCCAAAATTTCCCTTGATGACGTTGACAACCTCCTTCAGATCCCAAGGAGAGAAATCAGTTAATGAAGAAAGGACTGGTGGTTGAACTATCAACCACCCCCATGAATGGAAACATGGGTTGTCAGCCCGAAGTACTGCAGGGACCTGTAGACCTGAGCTTCCTTCTGACGGAAGGAACAGGATAGGTCGGAAAAACCTTCCAAGGTAAGAGGGATACACACGGGAGAAGAGATACCAGAAAGGAGAGAGAGCGTAATCTCAAAAAGGAGATGCGCGGAGCTCTCTAGCGAGTCACGAACTGAAGGCTGGGAGCTTCATGTGGAAGAGCATATAAGAAACCTTGCCGAGGCCATAACCGAAAGAGAAAGATCTGAGTTGTAGAGAACAGGACCCGAGAAGAAGCTGGGACAGAGACACAATCTCCTGAGAACTGTGAGAATTCCCTGGTGATATCATGGCTTGGCACAGGGGTGGCCAAAGTGATAAGAATGACTGCCTATGTGCCTATGGTCGGGTGGAAGGATGAACACCCACATTCAGTTGGTTGGCGGAAACCTATAATAGATAAGTGATTTCCTACCTTGTGTAATTTAGTCGTAACTGTGTATGAATTGGTTATACTGTGTATGTTTCAGGAATTGTACATATTTCTTAGTGGATATATTGTATCCCCCTTATTTTTGCTTGATTGTATAACTAGGCCAGTAAGAAATTATATGGTTAGGAGATGATTTAATACTCATAAATGCTTTTGTCCTGTGGAGGCATAAGCCAGAGTCAAGAACTATGTGTTCATCGACCCCGGACACAGTTTCATGTACGCATGCCAACCCTCCTAATTGTTTAGATTCCCTTAGAGGATGAAGTTTTTTAAGCTCAGGAGAGGTAGTGAAAATTGGCACAGGCTCTTTGCGAGGCAAACCAAACCCAGAACTCCTCAAGTCTTAGACAAGCTCAGGAAGGATCGCGTTGTTGTGTGCAAGAACCCTGCATGGAGTGCAGAGGTCGAGAAACCCTTTGGAGGTTTTAGAGCGTATGAAAGTTGAAGAGTGATAGAGACCGTGATCGAAATCAGATCTGAACCCTTGGTTCAATACAGGGAAATAGAAGTGAGGATTTCCCTAAAGTCCTAAAAGGTGAATCGCCGATTCACAGGGGAAAATCTACACCGTTGGAGCCTACGTCCAGACAGCCGAAGAAGAGTGCACAGGATAATAGATTTGAACCATTAGATCAAGTGTAGGGGACCAATAGTCATTGAATCCAGAAAAGGCACACGAGGTTTAACCTGGTGCATGCACGGGAGTGAAGACTCTCCCAAATTCCCGAAAAGGAGAAAGCCGGGATTAATCGCGACCATTGATCATCCCGAAAAGATCACAATTGTTGATTGTGGCTAGAGGTCACAGCCATACATAGGAGGAACATGTGGTTGTCGGTCAGTGTTTCAGCATCCGGGAAACCAGAGGGAAAGACCCCTCGTCTTTGCAAGTCGCGAAATCTCGATATACGAAACCCTGATGCGCTCTGTGGATGATCCGGTTTAGTGTGAATAACTTTCAGAGTTTCAACATCCGAGGAACTAGAGGGAAAGACCCCTCGTCTTTGTAAGTTGCTAAATCGTGGTATATGAAACCCTGATGTGCTTTGTTGATGAGCTGGTTTAGTGTGAATAAATTTTGGTGTTTTGGCATCTGGGAAACCAGAGGGCAAGACCCCTCGTCTTCGCAAGTCACGAAATCCCGGTATACGAAACCCCGATGCGCTCTGTGGATGATTCGGTTTAGTGTGAATAAGTTTCGGTGTTTCAGCATCCGGGAAACCAGAGGGCAAGACCCCTCATCTTCGCAAGTCGCGAAATCTCGGTATACAAAACCTCGATGCACGATTAAGACTGAGTGTCTTTCAACACCCTTAAGCTCAGGAGGGATAGTGGCTGTCAGATCCAGATCAATTAGGGTCATTGATCCCATACATGAATTCCCATATTGGAATTTGGGGACTGGAGTGACAAGAGATTTGGAGTCCCTTCATCATGAACTCCCAGTTCACGAAACTCCGAAAATATATGGACCGTTGGATCCAAATCATTAAGGATCGTTGGATCTCGTACAAGAACTCATGTATTAGAGTTCATGGAATGGAGTGACTAGTGGTTTGGGTCCCTGCATTTCGAACTCTCGGTTATCGAAATCTCGATACGTCCATGACCATTGGATCAGGGGGAGATTCACAGTTGTTAATCTCATCGAAGGTAAGATTTTGGGTTTCAGGGTTTGAAGAGTCAAAAGACTTGACTCTCTTGCATCGTTGAGTTGCGAAATGCAAAAGGTGCCTCTTGGCTTGTCCTATGGTCATAACCAACGATCACATGGAGGTGGATAAGGGAAGAGCTAGCCTGTGTTAGGCCCCCGTAGGAATTTGGGGATTCTGTCCCTTGAGGAAGAGCAAAAATTTTATTCTTGTCATAGTGGGTATGTGACAATATTGCAATCCAGTAAGTAGAAACCTTGGAGAAACTCGTACCATTGCCAATTTTCAATCATGGATAACCAAAGAATCCATGTTGTAGCTATTTTAGTTTAGTCTCATTGACTTATTTCCCTCCTAAGGATCTACCATTTCTTGATTTTATCTAACCACTTCGACCAAAGGATATATGTTATCGAATTGAATATGCTCAACCCACAAAACAATGATTATAATCGATCTAGATGATCAACATTGATTTTGTTGTTGAGAAGCTAAGCTTCATCCTCAAAATGATTGATAATGGTGAACTAATGGTGGAGGAAGTACCTAAGTGCATAAGAGAATGAGTTCAATGATGTACATAAGGTAGTCATTTAGGAGGAGATTGATTATACAACATGATGTAGGAGCATACAAGCTTCTAAAACTAAGACCTATGGAATAGACCTAGGGGGTCTCTCAAAGTTTACTAAGGGAGTTGGTTCCCTAATGAATTGATGTATTTTCCTAAGGTTATGAACATGATTTATAGAAGAAAGATATTGTTAGAAAGGATAGGGTTTGTTTTCCTAACTGTTGATGTAATTAGCTAAGTGAGGATTGAATTGTAATTGTTCTTGAATGTATGAGAACATGAGGAAGATATTAGGAATAGGTTTGTTAAGAGGAATGGATTGGATTCTCTATTCTTGGATGTAAATGGTTTAATTAAACTTGTGAGGATGGAATGTAATCGAGTCTGCTAAGTTAAGACAGATCTTGAAGAGGGCTTGATAGATTGTAGGGTCTTAGGAGGATATTATGGATTTGAAGGTCTGTTTAAGGATTTGTTGAGAAAATTATGGATCTGAGCCAAGATTAGCTTCAGACCAGGTTAATCATTTAATTGTAAGCCTGTAAGGCACTGGGTGTGGTCAATTGAATGATAAATTAGGCCAGAGAGAAGAGAGGAAGAAAGGAACACATATTGAATGAAATCGGGCTAGACAAGACATTATAAGTCTTATGTATTCCATGTACAAAATGTGTGTATTTGAATGGAAAGGGAACACTCTATTTCGAGTGTCATTATGGAAATCCTCTTTATTCTATTGTATGTGTTGAATATTTGTTCAATTTATGTGTATGTGTAAGTCTTTGTCAAATCGAGTGTGGCAGGTTTAACGGTGAAGAATTTCTCCACAATTGGTGTTGCAGGTTCGAATCTTGTTGCAAGCAAATAATTGGGTCTAAGGGAAAGAATCCAATCGAGGAGACTTTCTAGAGAAGAAAATATAAATTTAGATTATTACCATGAAGCTGGTGTAATAATCATCAATCATTGTAGTGGAAAATGATCTAATCTGTATAGTTGGTGTAACCTTGAAGGAAAAGTTTATGATCATCAGATCGTAAGATAAATGCACAGTTACTATAGGATCAAAGGTTATGGTACAAATGGAAGGGACCAAGGAGTTATATTGATTATTGATCACGTTAGGATCAATGATCCATATTGATTCATGGAGTGAATACACAGTTGTCATCTGAGCGAGGGGATCAAATTTTGCTCAAAAAATTAAAAGTGCTCGGAATCGCTTCAAATTGAACAGGAGAGTAGGCCTCGTTGTTACGAACCAAACGCAACTCGTTTGGGTTCAAACAGATGTCGGGAGTGAGAGATATCACGTTCTGTTCAAAATGACAAACAAGCAAAAAAAGGGATGTTGATTGTACAGTCCGTACGGCTGCTGACGTGGCAGTCTGTACGACACATGGCAGGGCTGAGTGGAAGATAGTTGGAAAATGTGGAGGAATGACATTGTGACACATGGAAGTATTTGGTTGGTTGTACGATGCCACGTGGCCCAGTCATGGGCTGCCACGTGGCACCTTGTTATTGGTTGTTTGTATAAAACTTTATTGGAGTCCACCGGGTTCGAACATGTGACCTCCACCCACAAGTATAACCTTTGCAAATTCTACATTACCAACGCGCCCCACCATATTCCTTGTTATATGTATGGTTTTAAATAATTTTAAGTTTGAATTGTTTATGTATTGGCGCGGGGGTTCGGGCTGGGGCTTAGCCCCAGCCCCC
>ML853554.1:0-14748 GCA_009831015.1 Picea engelmannii
TTTACAAAAATCTGAGGATAATATCCCAAATCTCTATTTCTGACTCAAGCTAACAACCTAAAACAAAACCATATCCAAAGTATCTCCTAAACTGCCATAGCATGCCCAATTGATCATTGTAATTCGTATACACCTAAAAGAAGACAAAAATAGACAAGTTTAGAGGATATTTTATTGATAAAATTGACAAAAATCTAATTTTTAAGACTAGCTACAGAATCTTACGATTCTGTAGCTAGTCTAAATTGAACACAGAATCGTTTCAAAATCAATTCAAATCTTAAAGAATATATTCAAACTATTGAACAATATTTGATTGCTAATTAGAAACCAAAAGAATCATTCAAATCAAAACCTATATGCAAATTGAAACAAACTAAATCGTGGTCAACCGAATGATAACAGAGATGCATGAACTCTGTTCAATTTGTTATCACCGATTTGGGGTAAACATAATTGCATTAGATAATTTGACAACAATGAAATGATTTTCATGAACCAATTCCAATCGACACAAACTGTAACCGGTTAACAAATCATGCATGCAATAGTTTATGTCGCTTCAGCCATCAACAAAATCATTGTCGAATCCAAACGAAATCAACAGTATCGTTTTTGAAATTAATAGAACTATATTAAACATATACACATGATCATGCTAATCGTGGCATGTAGCAATCATTTGCAAATCAAATCAAACAAGAATGAATCAAAACAATTTGGGGTCGAAACAATTGTTATGAATCAACACAGTTCCACGATTTTGGCAAATAGGTCTTTTGCACAGGTCGAATGTAATCAAAATCGAAACGAGAATATTAATTCAATACAAAACAGAGTCATTCCTGGTAAATCGAAGTCAACAGGGTTGTTTTGAGTTTATTAGGAACAAACGAAACTAATCGAAATCAAACCAAATCGACTATCCTAAATCAGATGAACATAATTGATTCAAAAACAAACCAAACCGAATAAAAAACCAATCAATTGCTTATACTAAGTTGGGCATGACAAAATCACATAACCAAATCATAGCTACATTTGAGTTTAGTAAAATGAATCTATTGTATAGGAAACATAATCATTTGAAATGTATTAAAACGAACAGAGCTAATTTGAAAGAAAAACCGAATCCGTTGTATTAATTCAAGCAAACTCACAAAGCAAAATTCATATTGAAATTCATACCTGGACAATCAGAAAACAACTCGGTCATGATAATTTGGAATTGACGAAGGCTGTTTCTGTTTCGACATTCCTGAAGACAATCGAACCAGTGGTTTTTTGTTTCTTGTCATTAGCTTGAAGCCTATCTCTTTCTTTCAACAACACTGTAACTTGGTCCTCTAACGATTTGATCTTTGATTGCAACAAGGGAACGTCGGTGTAATAACTCTCTAGCCACACATTAAGTCACCAGGGGTTTCATTGTGTAGCTTGATTCCTGGGTAGTAAGGATTGTTTTTTAGGCAAGGGGGTAAATTAGAGACATAGTCATAGGGTTGCTCGAAGCATAGGCCATGGGAATAGGGGTACTCTTTAGCTAGGAAATGATCGATATCGGAGTCTGATTCCTCGCTTAGAACTATGGGCTTTTGGTCGACGTTTTGTTTAGGTTTATTCCCGGCAAGTCTCGATATCAATCGATAATTTTTCTTACCCCTGCTTTCGACAGTAGGATTACCCTTGATTTTCTTACTCACATGCTTCTTGATGGCCTCAGTCTTGTCTTTTGTGCACGGATTGGTTAGGGTATCGGGTAGGTCGATGTTAGGGCAATCCGAGGGTTTGGCAGGGGGTAGAAGAATATGAAATGGCATGGCTGGTCCAGCCAAAGTCTCATTAATCACAGCCTTATCGATTTGAAGAGACTCCGGATTAGCAAAGCCATTTCTAGATAGAAAGGCTTGCCAATTATCGCCATGAAGGCTCAAATGATGGACGATAATGAGTCTAATTAAGTCGTGATGAAAAAGGCTGCTATCAGCCTTCTTGCGCTTGAATCTCTTAGACATCTTGTAAAGACTACACAAGAAGTAATGTGGTATGTTCAAAGGATAGCCCATGAAATTCATTAATAACCAGAGGTGATATAGAAAAACCAAGCCATACAGACCTTCACAGGTCACAAATTGTTTCACAATTACCAAAATATCGTGCCACCTGGGTTTGAGGGTAGAAATAGGCATACCTTTATCACATGAGACAACCTTCCTTGATACGAATAGTAATGGCCATGACACCTCATCAACTTTGGAATTTTTAAACCACCTTTGGCCCGTGGCTGCTAGACTTGTAGCAGAGCTTATGAATTCTTCATTGAGCTCTAGCTGTATGTCACCTACTTTAGCCCTGCACCCATCAAAGGTGAGGGTGAATTTTTGGGCAACCGAAAGGTTGAAACCCTCGAACCTCTATATAAACATGAGCCAACCACTATTTTCTAAATTATTTCGAGCATTATCGAATAACAATAGAGCTTGGTTACCATTTGGCTCTATGCGCACCACCGGTGCCATAGACAGGAGAACACAGTGAGCGAGGTGAATGGTCCAGGGTTTGAACAAAGTATACACAGGGGCATAACGCTCAAAGGCTTACCCGAAAACTAGCAAAGGTGAACCGAGATAGGGGGAAAGAATTAATTATAGAATGTGCGAAGGTGGTGGAGTTAGCTCAGCCCATGCAAAACAGTCATTTCCATAGTACAACCGACGACGCATATAACGTTCATACCACTATGCATATGTTAAAAACCATGCCATTCAATCAATCAATGAAACCTATGGTAAGTCGACCAAACATTTGCGCGAGCAAAGTTTTATCATAGCTTTAAAACCAAACAATGAATCGAAATCAACACCAAGGGTTCGATCATATGAAATATGTGTTGTGTGATATGATTTATACCAAGGGTATAACCACAACGCCAATCATTTTCATGAAACCAATGTGTCAAGGGAATCGATCAAAGACTAGAGAAATCAAACCATCAATAAACCAACGATTGAATACCAAGCCTTAACAAATCATATTAACAATTAAAGAATGCCAAATGAATAAGGATCTTGGAGTCTTGTCGACTGTATAATCATAATCAAATTGGAAACACAATGGACATATCGAGAAGAATGATCACAACAATCCAGTGACAATTTTAATGTGACTTTGAAAACCAAGTTTTCACACTTGTAGTCGTGAAAACGAGAACCAAGGTAAGTGTGAAAACGCACAAAATAATAGTGTCGTTTTATTCAAGGATTGTGACGAAAATCAAGGTTTGTAAAACACTGGTGTAGGCAGCTTATAAGGAGATTAGAAAAATGTGAATTGGCTGCCAACAATGGCGACACACTGGTAGAAGCAGTTAACTCTGCCAAAA
Source organism: Picea engelmannii (assembly GCA_009831015.1). NCBI lineage: Eukaryota > Viridiplantae > Streptophyta > Pinopsida > Pinales > Pinaceae > Picea > Picea engelmannii. The sequence goes on from ML853554.1 coordinate 3,383, forward strand.
AGAACAAATTCGGATTAGGATAATGAGAAAAATTCTAACTCAAAAATAACAACCAGAAAAATTGTGTAAACATCTTAATTAACCACATATTCCAACAATGTTTAAAGGATGAAAACTGATAACAATATTAAGACAAGCGAGCCACGATATTAAAGATAAAATCTTCAATACTGTTGATAGAGCCACTGTTGCCAGCAGGTGTCCATAGCCTCGACAGGGTTGCCATTTAACCCACTCTGATATCCGTATCCTACCCAAAAGTTTCAGATCAGAATAAAGGACATGTTAAGGTTAAGAGGTTTCTTATTTACAATTTTTCATATACCCAACATTGCTTTGCTGCCAGCGGGCCAGTTCAGTACCCCGACGAAGTTGTCTTGGCGTCATGCATGCATTTACCCACTACCAACAGACCTGTTCAACATCTCGACGGGTTTAAAAGCACTTCCCATAGCTCTATTAATGATTTACTTTTTTTTTTTTAACAATATATAGTCGAGCGGGGTGACGCTGAAAATTATGATATTTTAAAATATATTTTTTTTACAGACCTCATTAGAATTTTTTAGAACTGTCCTTTATTAAGATCCAGAGATGTTTCATTTACAGAACCAACTTTCTAAGGCAGGGAGACATCTTTCGAGTCATTCCCTTAAGGAATAGGGACAGCGTAAAAAGATAATAGATGATCATGATAGGCTTCACTCAAAGATTGAAATCAATTAACTTCTTTCAAACAACAAACTTTTTGCCAACACAGATGTAAATTTCAGAAGTATACAATTGATGTTTATACAATTTTTTAGTAGTCATTTCAGTGAAGGAATTTTCTGTTTTCTTTGTCCGAATATTTCAGCATGCAGGTATGTGTAAAAACAAAAACTGATAAGCGCAAAGGAGAAATCCAAACCAAAACAACAAAGAAAAAGAAAAATAAAAGAAAAAAAAAAATGTACATAGTATACAAGGGTTGTCATCAAGCGAAGTATCTTTTTAGGGCTTGGCCATTCACCGGATAGGTGTCAGGCTGTCCTTCTAGATTTTGCAATAAAAAAGAGCTGGGACCCAACTTCTCAGCAACTAAAAACGGTCCAAGCCATAAGTTTTGAAATTTCGTGTGCTCTCCCTTTCCCTCATTGTTGTGGGGTATTCTACCCTACGAACTAACAAGCTAGGGTTCTAAACTTGTACGCAGATCATGACCCTCAAGACTTAACTTTTCACTTTTTACCCAAAATCTCAACCCCTTTTCTCATGCAAACATGGGAAGAACAAACTAACCTTTTTATCGACGGTTGAAGTAGATCCTCCGTTGAGCCTTTATCTCTTTGTTGCTGCTGCTCCTTCCACAAATATTTCCTGCAATCAAGACAAGAATACACATGTATGCTATTGATCTACTAGGGGGTTAGAGATAAAACACAAATCAATTAACATGGATAAGACTCATGTATTCGGGACGGGAAAAGTATCTTTTTCATTAATCTCAATGTGAATCAACTTACAATGATTTCTGAGATCGGCCACCGTTCCTCGATCCTGATCCTGGGCTCCTCCTCTTCCTTTTGTCCTCCAACTACTGTTGCTTGAGTTTCTCCTGAAGCTTGAGGCAAGGCTACAGGGTTGGGACAAAAATGACTTGGCAATTTGGCAGAGTTTCTTTGCTATGATTTTTCCCTCCTTCTTAATAGTACCCTTACCCCTCCTTTTATAGGCTAGAAGGAGCTAGGGTTTTTGGCAAACTCTCGGTCATGCATGGCTAAGAGTTCCAGTTAACTGACAAAAAGCCTTGTGTCCCGGCGGAAACTTTCCTGATTTTTTGCTTTGTTAGGTACCCGCGGTCTGTAGTGGGTTAGCCTGCGGATACCCGTGTGCAGTAGAAGGTCAGCAAGCGGTCTTTTAAGTGGTTTTTCAAGGTTTTATTCAGCATGGCTTTGGCTAGGAAGAGGCATGAGTTGGCCTGATGCCAGGTAAACCTGTGTGGTGCGTTTTAGGGTTATAACACTCATGTGGTTTGTCCCATTTTAGGACGAGATCACCTACTTCAAAGTTCCTATCAGAGGCAGAGTTGGAATCGAACCAGATTTTAACCAATAGTTGATGCTGATCTAACTTATGTTTATCTTGGGCCCTTACCTCTTCCAGCTTCATTAGAGTGTTAATTCAGTTTTGCAAAGGGGGAATATCTTCTTCTTGAATTTTCTGCGATAGCTGTAGCGAAGGAAGAAGAATGTGTGGTGGTAGAATTGCTTCTCTGCCATAAAGAAGAAAGAAAGGAGAGTTACCTATAGTAGCTTTTGGGGTTACCCTATCAGCCCAAATTGCGTTTACAGTGCATTATGCCAGTTTTTGTGATTTTCAGTGACCGTTCTCTTGATGATTTTAATCAAGTTCTTATTTGTTGATTCCGCCAATCCGTTTCCCTGGGGATAATAGCTAGAAAAATACTTCAATTTAATTCCTTTTTCCAAAGTGAACTCACTCATCTCAAGAGAGAAAAAGTAAGAAGCGTTATCGAATACTAAACAATCAGGGATACCAAAACGAGTGATAATATTCGAATTGAGAAAGGCAATTACCTGACTGGTATTCACAGTTCTTAATGCGGCAGATTTAGACCACCTGGTAAAATAATCTGTGGATGTTATGATAAACTTATGCTGTTGTGAGGATGGTGGGTTGATTGGACCTATGATATCAAGGCCCCACTGCTGAAAAGGAGAGTCTACTAAAACGGGATGTAAAGGAAAGGCTAGTTTCTGTAACCGCCCTGATGCTTTCTAACAAATAGTACACTTACGACACAAGGCATGGGCGTCTCTAAAAAGCTTGGGACAGTAATAACCAGCTCTCAAAAATTTATGGGCAGTGGTGTCACCACCAAAATGACCACCAACTTCTCCTGCATGCAATTCTCGCAAGACTTTTTCTGCTTCGTCTTTCTCAAGACAGTGCATCAGTACGCCATCAAAATTTTGACGAAACAGGATACCATTAATCAAATGAAAGGAAGTAGACTTTAATCTCAACGCTCTTCTTTTAGTGGGATCCAGGTGACAGGGAGTTGACCCATGTTCAAGACAAAATTTTATATCATCATACCAAGGACTGATAGAGTTTTGTGCACAACAGATTGCATTTTGATTTTGTTGTCCTAGGTTTGACATATCGTTTTCTTCTTGATGTCCTGTAGGTGAGTCAACAACTAACTTGCATAACCCTTGGCCTCTCACTATTTGAGCTGGGGTAATTTCTATGTCGTACTCCTGCAAGGAGGTGACCTAGTTAGCCCTCTTTTCTCCTATTTCTTTTTGCACTAACAGGTTCCTGACGATTGGATAAGGAACAATAACTTTCGTCCTAGATTTCAAGAGATAAGACTGTAAATGCTTGACTGCTTTGAAAATAGCGTAGGCTTGTTGATCTACCTCTGGGTAATTAAGTTCATCACATTTGAAAGCAGAGCTCATAAAGGCAATGTGTACTTTGTTGTTTTCGGTGTTCTTTTGAGTTAGGACGGTGGCGTAGGAACGATCAGAAGCAAAAGTGTAGAGCGTGAAGTCTTGGGAAAAGTCGGGGCTCATGAGAGATGAAGCGTCTATTATGGATTTCTTTATTGCATTAAAAGCTTGATTTTCTAAGGGTCCCCAATGATATTGGGCGTCTTTCTTAATCAGATTTTGTAAAGGCCTGACCATTTCGGAGAAACTGGGGACGAAACTCCTCACAAAGTTTATCTGGCCTAAGAAAAACTGCATAGATTTTTTGGATGTAGGAGGGGGAAGTTTCGAGATGACTTGAGTCCTTTCAGGGTCGATAATCATCCCTTTGCTTGACACAATAAATCCCAAGAGTTTACCCTATTCTACTGCAAATATGGATTTTTTAGGATTCAAGGAAATGTCGTATTTACGACATCGCTGTAGAACGGCTCGTAAATGAGCTAGATGATCGATTTTGTTTTTAGAAAATACAGTCACATCATCTAAGTAAACTATGATGGAATGATTGATTAAGCCTCAGAAAGTGATTTCCATTGCTCTCTGGAAAGTGGCACCAACATTAATCAATCCAAAGGGCATTTTCTTCTAAGCATAGGTGCCCCATGGGGTGCGGAAGGTAGTTTTAAGTTGGTCTGGTGGAGACATCAGGACTTGGTTGTACCCCGAGAAACCATCCATTAAGGATAGCCTCTCAGAACCAGATACATGTTGAAGGATCTGTTCCATGGGTGGGACATGATAGTTTTCTTTATCAGACACTCTATTAAGGTTTCAGAAATCGACGCATAGTCGGATTTCCCCACTTTTCTTCCGGACAGGGACAAGGTTAGAAACCCATTGAGTGTGCCTAACAGGGAAAATAATCTTGGCATTTAGGAGCTTATTTAATTCTTTTTTGACGGTCGGTTCAAGCTTAGGGTGCATTTTTCTTAATTTCTATTGAAAGGGTGAGGCTTGGGGTTTCATAGGAATGACATGTTGTATGATGTTAGGGTCGAAAGTTTTAAGGTCATCATACGTCCATGCAAAGACATCTTTAAATTCTTTTAACAATTTAATAAATGCAACTTTTGTTTGCTTAGAACATCCTACCCCTAGATTAATGCACTGCGGATTGTCCTTAGTTCCTAAGTTTATTTTTTCATATGATAACGAGGAACTATTGGTTTTACAGTTGACTGATTTTTTGAATTTATCTTGAAGATCATAAAATTTCTCTAATCTAACTACAGATTTAGGGATCGAATTTACCATGTCTGATGAAGATTCAGGAGTTCTTGGATCTGGTATTACCGTGAAATCGCACAAATTATTGTTGTGAGTGCATTCGTCTATGACCACACCTTGAAAAGTTTCTTCCATATGCAGGAAGCTAATAATCTGTTGATCGTCGTCGAAGACTCTCCAGTTCGTGATGTTGTCGGGAACGGATGGCCTGAACAGCAGTTCGACAGAGAATGCATTCGGGGACAGGCCTTCTGTAGGAAAGAGTTTGGAAGCTACGTTAGCTAATAGATCAGCTTCAGAGTTATTCAATCTAGGAATAGAATTTATATTGAAAGCAAAAAATTTATTCATTAAATTCCATACCTCGGATTGGTATCTTTTAAGATGCGGAGACAGAAAATGGATAGAATCTCTTACCTGTCTAACCACTATTTTAGAATCGCCAAATACAGTCAAGTTTTGAATGTTCATATCTAAAGATTTTTTGAGACCTTGCAATAAAGCCTCATATTCTACAGTATTATTAGTACATTCAAATTTTAGCCTACATGCAATCAATGTTTTGTTACCTGCCGGATCGATAATAACGTAGCCTACACCAACTCCTTCTTTGGGCTTTGACCCATCAAAATAAAAAGACCAAATTTTATTTTTATCAGGTACATGAGACCGTTGTGTAGAAGCTGCTGGCTGCACATATGCTACAATCCCAGACTGCTGTTCTGGATTGGTGATAGCTGAAGTCTCGGCCATGAAATTTACGAAAAAGGTATCCATCCCTTGTACTTCGGGTGAATTAGCAGAAGGTGTAAATGGTTCGTTGGGATCGTTCAAATATGTGACCGTGAACTTAAGGTAGCGTTCACAATTTACCTTGATCTTGTTGGGTGTGTCGTTCCTTGGAAGCCATAGGTGAGACCAATCTGTCGTGAAATAGTCGTGTAGCTGCTCTGACCAGTCCTTGCTTAAAAATAGACCATACACTTTTGGAATATCCACAACAATAATATCAATGACTTGATGAACTTTGGGGTTAGACGATAATCTTATAAGCACATTCCTTAATTCACCTATAACTTTAACACTAGTTCGGTTAAGTTGGATGATTTTTAAAGTGGATGGTTCAACTTCAACGTTAATCTTCTAACACACAGACCATGGCATCACATTGGATGACACTCCTGAGTCTACCATACAATTGTGCATGTTTCTATTAAAGATTTCGAAAGTTAACAAAAATGGAGGTACAATTTTGTGAGTGCTAAGTGTGGTAATTTGTGGCTTTTTACTCGCAGTTTCTAAAGCTACTTTATCTACATTATCTACATTATTTACATTATTTACAAGAAGGATTCCTTTATCATGAGGATCGAGATTATTCTTTATGGAAGTCTTCTGAGGAACTTTGTTCTAAACAACCTTGTTTGAATTACCATTTTTACCATTCTCTGCGATGTTTTGCAACATTTTTGTAACAAAGATGGAAATTTTAGTAACTCATAAACAGAAACATTAGCCCTTAACTTTTTAAGATCTTCAACTACATCATAATCTAAGTTGGGGTTCACATGACTCTGTTTAGTCTTAGATGGTTTATATTGCTTTGGGATCAAAGTCGTAGTGTTTTCGGAAGAAGGTTTGCTTGTTGTTTTACTCCTAGTGTTGTAAGGATGAACAGTCTCGAAGTTAGCTTGAAAGATGCTATCCGAGAAGTGTCCAAAAATATTTGGAGAAGAATATTCTTCTTGAATTGTCTCTTGTTCAACTACCTCCTCAAGAATCTCAGGAGGCACCAAGTTATCTTGGGCTTCTAGAATTGTTTGAAGGGTGTATTGCAGACTTTCTAGATTAAGGCCCTCGGTGGTTGGATTAGGTCGGTTGGTGGGAAAAGGCTTCTGGAATGGGGGATTGTAAGGCCCTTTGATCGAGGAATATTCTTCGGTCGTCCTTTTAAATTCTATAACTTGATTTGATAGTTTTTGAATGACTTTAGTTAATTTTTCTAAATCAGATCTTTCATGTTGTATTTTACTTTGAGTAGGTCTAGGGAGGATTTCGATCTTTTTTTTCGAATATGAACTAGTCTCTGTTTCATTGCTAGCAGTGTCTTTTATACTAAGTATGTCTTTTTCAATCTAGCTGGCCTACTCGAAGTCTTCTAACAACGTGGCTTTCTTAGATCGTTTAACCCAAATAGCTATAGTTTGATGCAAGGCTTTAGCATAGTATGCTATTATAAGATTCTCGGCAGGCATGGAATCCGTAGGGATTCAGTTTTTAAGTGTTAAGAATATTTGATTAAAGTCTTTAACTTTCTCTTTTGGGTTCATTCTTAAGTTGGAAAGCTCGATGACTAGGACTTCTAGAGGCTTATCATCTCCGAACTTTTCCAAAAAGCATGACTCAAAATTTTCCCAAGACACGATGGTATGGGGTTGTTGGGTGAAGTACCATGTAGAGGCATTTCCCTCGAAAGTATAGGTGAACAACCTATAGACTACGTCTTCATGCTCGACATTGTGGAGTCTTATGGCTAACATAAACTTTTTAATGTGATCTTCAACGATCTGTTTTGAGTCAGGGTAAACTTGGGAAGCCATTTCTCCAGATGTTTAGGTAAGGGATGCTAACCTCCAGGTACAACTACGGCATCTTGGTCAAGCCAAGGTCTAGCAGGGTTGTTCTGGTTGGCCATTGGTGTAGTGGGTGTGGAAGACTAAGAAGGGGAACTGCCTTCGTCAGAAGAGTCTTCTCCAGAAGAAGAAGGGGATGATGGAGGTGGTGAGGGAGGTATTCTAAATTCTTCTGCAGCAGGAGTGAGGATTGGATTTGTAGGGTTCAAAGTGAGGTTAGTGCCTCTAAGTTTCTCTCTGATATCATAGAAATCTAAAGGTTGGTCCAAAGTTCGATTTGGTTGCCTCAAACGGGCTAAGGCACTATGTGTTCTTATGAGAGATTGGCGGACAATCTCTTGTATGTCACCACCTGTAGGATTTGGGGTTGCTGGCTCAACTATGATCTGTGGATCGTTGGTTGATGTGGTTGTTGTTTGAGGGGGAATGTTATCATTCAAATGACTTCTTGTCACTATAGGTGAGCAATTAGGTGGAGGAGGAGTCTTACGACCGCCTCGTGCCATCAATAAATTTCAAGCCCTCCTTCTAGCGCCATTTGTTGATGGGTGAAATTGAACACTCGCCAACTGGAAGAGTGGATCCGGTCTGGGGTTGTCTAAATAACCCAAGCCATTTGGGATAACCCACCCTGACGGGTTTAGCGGCTCCGTTGGCCGATCTAAGTCCTAGAAAAACAAAAGAAAACTACTCTAAATGAACTAATCTAAATAAAAATAACAATTAAAACAAACGAATAAACAAATCTGAACTACTAATATATACAATTTACTATCTAATACTATAATAACTCTATGAAATTTAACATTTAACTATCAACAGAATTAAATCTTAATCATAAATGTACAATATTTACAAATTACAGATTTAGATGAAAACCTGCAAAAATCATTTGTAAACTGTCCTAAGACAACGAAACTATTGTTTTTTGATTTTTTATAATTTTATGAAAAAGAAACTAAGTAAATCTATCTAAGCTAAGCAACTAAAATAATAATTCTAACTATGAATCTAAAATATATATATATATATATATAAACTAATTAAATTATACTAACAAATTAACTATCAAACAACAAATAACAAACTGACCTGAAGTAACGCTTTAGGCTTGTCCTGTATGATGGTCGATTCAGCTGTTTGGTGGGAGGAAACCCGCACCAGATTCTCCACGAGCTTCTCGTAAATGGAAAGTTGTTGTTCTCTTGAAATATAAATAACAGGACAAACAAGACATAAAAAAATTACAGCAATCTTATAATTTACAAATCGTCGCAGCTAGATAAATCTGTGTGCAAAGACTTGTACAAAGTAATTCATTTAACGAAAAAGGTAAACCTGTAATTCATTAAACTGAAGCAGACTAATTGTTGTATTTTAAAATAAGAGAGATCAGACATGGACAACATATAAATCAAATCACATCAACGTGCAATGAATCATGATAGCTAAACTAGTCGATAATTAATTGCAAATTGATATGCAGAAACCTTGAAACGAACGCTTGATATATTGAAAGCGAAATCTGTTACAAGACATCAAATTTCATCCCAGTCTGAATCATAAATCCATAGTCTGGTTTATTACAAAAAATTGACAAGTATTTAAAGACTTCCCACAGGGTAAAACATCCCTGTGGGAATTATCAAAACAATTCACAAAAATCAGAGGATAATATCCAAATCTCTATTTCTGACTCAAGCTAACAACCTAAAACAAAATCATATCCAAAGTATCTCCTAAACTTCCATAGCATGCCCAATTGATCATTGTAATTCGTATGCACCTGAAAGAAGAGAAAAATAGACAAGTTTAGAGGATATTTTATTGATAAAATTGACAAAAATCTAATTTTTAAGACTAGCTACAGAATCTTGCGATTCTGTAGTTGGTCTAAATTGACACAGAATCGTTTCAAAATCAATTCAAATCTTAAATAATATACTCAAACTATTGAACAATATTTGATTGCTAATTAGAAACCAAAAGAATCATTCAAATCGAAACCTGTATGCAAATTGAAACAAACTAAATTGTGGTGAACCGAATGATAACAGAGATGCATGCACTCTGTTCAATTTGTTATCACCGATTTGGGGTAAACATAATCGCATTAGATAATTCGACAACAATGAAATGATTTTCATGAACCAATTCCAATCGACACAAACTGTAACCGGTTAACAAATCATTCATGCAATAGTTTATGTCACTTCAACCATCAACAAAATCATTGTCGAATCCAAACGAAATCAACAGGATCGTTTTTGAAATTAATAGAACTATATTAAACATATACAAATGATCATGCTAATCATGGAACATAGCAATCATTTTCAAATCAAATCAAACAAGAACGAATCGAAACAGTTTGGGGTCGACACAATCGTTATGAATCAACACAACGCCACAATTTTGGCAAATAGATCTTTTGCACAGGTTGAATGTAATCAAAATCCAAACGAGAATATTAATTCAATACAAAACCGAGTTGTTCCTGGTAAATCGAAGTCAACAGGGTTGTTTTGATTTTATTAGAAACAAACGAAACTAATCGAAATCAAACCAAATCGACTATCCTAAATCAGATGAACAGAATTGATTAAAAAAAAAAACAAACCGAATCAAAAACCAATCAATTGCTTATACTAATTTGGGCATGACAAAATCGCATAACCAAATCATAGCTACATTTGAGTTTAGTAAAATGAATCTACTGTACAGGAAACATAATCATTTCAAATGTATTAAAATGAACAGAGCTAATTTGAAAGCAAAACTGAATCTGTTGTATTAATTCAAGCAAACTTACAAAGCAAAATTCATATTGAAATTCATACCTGGACAATCAGAAAACAACTCGATCATGATAATTTGGAATTCACAAAGTTTGTTTCCATTTTGACATTCCTGAAGACAATCGAACCAGTGTTTTTTTGTTTCTTGTCATTAGCTTGAAGCCTATCTCTTTCTTTCGACAACACTGTAACTTGGTCCTCTAATGATTTGATCTTTGATTGCAACAAGGGAACGTCAGTGTAATAACGCTCTAGCCACACATTGCATTGGATGCATGATGTTTTCTCAGTCTTTGATATCACAGGCGAGGGTTTGTTTAAGTCACCAGGGGTTTCATTGTGTAGCTTGATTCCTGGGTAGTTAGGATTGTTTTTGAGGCAAGGGGGTAAATTAGAGACATAGTCATAGGTTTTCTCGGAGCATAGGCCATGGGAATAGGGGTACTCTTCAACTAGGAAACGCTCGATATCGGAGTCCGAGTCCTTGCTCATAACTATGGGCTTTTGGTCGACGTTCTGTTTAGGTTTATTCCGGGCAAGTCTCGATATCAATCGAGCATTTTTCTTACCCCTGCCATCGACAGTAGGATTACCCTTGACTTTCTCACTCACAGGCTTCTTGACGGCCTCAGTCTTGTCTTTTGTGCACGGGTTGGTTAGGGTATTGGGTAGGTCGATGTCAGGGCAATCCGAGGGTTTGGCAGGGGGTAGAAGAATATGAAATGGCATGGCTGGTCAAACCAAAGTCTTATTAACCACAACCTTATCGATTTTAATAGACTCCGTATTAGCAAAGCCATTTCTAGATATAAAGGCTTGCCAATTATCGCCATGAAGGCTCAAATGATGGACGATAATGAGTCTAGTTAAGCCGTGATGAAAAAGGATGCTCTCAGCCTTCTTGCGCTTGAATCTCTTAGACATCTTGTAAAGACTACACAAGAAGTAATGTGGCATCTTCAAAGGATAGCCCATGAAATTCATTAATAAATGGAGGTGATACAGAAAAACCAAGCCATACCGACCTTCACAAGTCACAAATTGTTTCACAATTACCAAAAGATCATGCCACCTGGGTTTGAGGGTAGAAATAGGCATACCTTTATCACAGGAGACAACCTTCCTTGATACGAATAGTAATGGCCACGACACCTCATCAACTTTGGAATTTTTAAACCACCTTTGGCCCGTGGCTGCTAGTCCTG
>ML853555.1:0-19832 GCA_009831015.1 Picea engelmannii
AAAATTAAAATTGAATCAAAGTAAAATGTGACTCACCTCATTTCAGATGTCCAATTGATCAACCTTTTAAAGAAGACGAAAACCACAGAGAAGTCCAGAGAAACTATAGAGATTATTCTTGGTAAAAAAGGTAAAAACCAAACAAAAGTATTAATCTTGTTCAAAATCCTTCAAAATCCCAGATATATAATCTTAGAAATAAAATATCTCCTTAAAAAAAAAGAAAAAAAAGATATATATATATATATATAATTTCAAAACCTCAGAGAAGTAGTATTCCCATTCAAAACCACTACAGAGAAATATTATTTTCGTTCAAATTCAAAACTGGGGAGAAATATTATTCCCATTTAAAACAACAGAGAGATAATTTCAAAACGACAGAAAAGTATTATTCCCGTTCAAAACCGCAAAGAAGTAATATTCTCATTCAAAACCGAAAACCGCAGATAAGTCCTGAGAAACTACAGAGATTAAAATATCTCCTTAAAAAAATAATAAAATAATTACAGACATTCAAAATCGTAGAGAAGTGTGGAGAAATATTATTCTGTCCTACAGAGATTATTCTGGGTAAAAAAGGTAAAAAACAAATAGAAGTATTAATCCCGTTCAAAATCTCAGATAGAAAAGTAGTATTCTCGTTCGAAACCGTAGAGAAATATTCTTTCCGTTCAAATTCAAAACTGCGAAGAAAACAAAAAAATTCACAATTACATTATTCTAGTTATCTATTAAATTAAAAAAAAACTGAAACAAACAAATTCAAATCAATATATATATTTTAATATATTAAAATATTTTATAACATATTAATAATAAATATTATAAAATAAGTTAAACTATTTTATAATTTATTAATATTATAACATATATTAAAATATTTTGTTTTATAAATAATAAAAAAATTATTATTACAAACTCCATACATACACTACACATGATTATATATATATATATATATAAATTTGTTATTGTTTTAATACATTATGTTACATGAAAATATCTCTCATACTATTGATATGTATTATTAATTATCTCAATAATTATGAATAACTTCCATGAAAATATGGATATTACTCACTAATATTAACTATATTAATAACTTATATTTACTTTTCTATTATATTTTCTCTCTTTATATTTTTATTGTTTTTAAATTCTTTTTGAAATATTTTTTTTTTATCTTTTATTATTTCATTATCTTTTACTTTCCCTTTTCCATATTTTGGTTATTAATTTTTATCCTTGTTGTTATTAATCCTTATTTCATTAGTCATACAAACAAACAAACAATAGTGGTTAGTAACATAAATTATTAGGAGTAATAATTAATATTAATAATTAGTTTTAGTAGTATTTATAGATTATTTATTTTTAACTTTAAACTTTTAATTTTCTTTATTATTTATCTTTTGGTATTAATGTTTTTTTTCTATTCATGTTTTATTTATTCCATACATATGTACACACCTTTCTATATATAATATGACGATAGTAACAAGTATGATTATCATTAATTGAGATCAACTTTTGTATATAAAATTTTAAATTTATTTATATATTTAGAAAAATTGGAGAAACATTTTGGTAAATCTCTATAGTTGTGTTGACTTAAGGGTTTATGAAGTTTATATTATCAAAAATATTTCAAAAGAAAATGTTTTTAGTCCACCTTTTCAGTATCATCAAGATGAGAAATTATTTCATCTTGGGGAATTTTAGAAATTGTCCAATGCTCTACTTCATTATAGATCCCATGAGGATTCATTCTTACTCTATCAATATTTATTCTTAATTAATCTAGCTAAAATAGAAACATATCCTTAATATTCTAGATTGGGTTTAATGATTTTTTTTTTAGAGTATCTTAGTTTTATCTTTGTGTCAATTCCTTTATCACACCATAATCTCTCCTTAAATTCAAATATGATAGTATGTTTAATGGCATCAATTTTGAAAAAAACTAAATCTTCCTCTATACTCCATTGATTTAGACAAAAACTTAGCATATTTATGACATTCCTTCTTAAGTCATAGGAGGCCTTGACTAAAGTTTGAAAAAAAATTGGGAAACCTATTTTATTTTATGTTAGTTGATTTAGGCTTGTACATTAGGTATCCAATCATAGTTATACCTTTAATGGGGAAATACCAAATTCTATGAAAAGGATAGGATACATTATATTCCTTTTAATTTTAAGACTATAAGTTATCAAACGCTTCTAGATTTTCTCATTCTTTATCAATGGTTCTCTAGAGATGATACAACACCATAATTCACACCCATATAATATAACAACACTCACGAGAATCTCAAATAAGTATCGTCCCACAACCATAAATTTCTTATCTATAGTTATTTTCCAGAAAAAACTAAAATTTTGACCCTCATCTTTTTCTCAAATCTATAGCTCAACTCAAGATTTTGATGAAGGTAGACTCAAAGATATTTTTATGAAGTAGATTCATTGAATTTCTTGTTGTCATACAAAAAATATCACAAGTGATTTTGGATTTGATTATCATAACTTTTGTTTTTACAACGTTTTCTAACATACATATGGTAGAATATAAATACTTGATAATTATTAGTTGTTCCTTGAGATCATACAAAAACATTTCTATAAGAACATTATCATCTACATCAATAAGAATGAATGTGACTACTCTAACTAAATTAGTGTCAATACAACCTACTTCTTCCAAACAATGTAACATCTCAATAGGAAATTACTCTCAAAAGAAAAACTCAAATGCTAACAATCTACTAAAACTCTTAGTCTAAATTAAACCACCCAAACTAAGTAACAAGAAAGAATATAAATACAATAATTACACCATAAATCCACAAGGAGTAAACACACATATCCATTAACCAAGAAAGATAATTAAAATGCCATAATAAATATATAAATAAAAAATATCGATAGTCCTTAAGATCATCTATAATCCAAGTGATGAGCTTGTGATGAGCTACCCAATCTCTAGATCCCATGAAATAGTCTTCCAACAATAGGGGGAAATCACACCTAAAGATTGATTTTCCACCCAACCAATAAAACCACCTTCATAGGAGTTTCCCCTTGCATAGGGCTCAAGATAAATGAGATGAAAAATTTTCAGGCACACAGTAACCCTCAAATGATCTAGAACTGTAAAACAAAGAATAATGTAATTAGGCTCTTAACAAATCAACCTTGATATGGTGGAGGTGCTACTGGACTTGCAACACCTCTAAATCACATCATATTATGTTGTGTAGGGGTCTTATTACCATTCTCAACCTTATAAATAACAACCACCAAAGACAATGGTGCCTCCCTAATCAAATATCTTACTACCACCTTCAACTAATGATCATAACAATAATTAGCAATAGTGTCCTTGATGTAGGAGCATCGCTCACTCATCAAGCGAGCCAACACATTTAGAGGAAACAGCTGGATAGCGCCAGCACACAAATTTTGAAATGCTTTGGAAAGCTGTTGCACCGGCCTTTAGATGAAGGCATTCATAAGGAGTGCACTATGTATATTGTAAATGGACCATGAGCCTTTAAGCTCACGTCCTTAGGTAGCTGAGGCATTTAATAGTTTTAATGCTATTAGATAGGAATTTATTGTAGATTTGATAGTTGTAGAATTCGAGAGGGCAAATGGAATATAAGCACCCTTCTTTGTACATTGTAACATTAACAATTATCAAACAGGAGCAAGAGAAGAGCAGAGCAGAGAACTGGTGAAGAACACCCATGTACAGATTGAATTAATAGAAGGAAGTCTTTGATTCACTTTCATGGTTTGTGTTGTTTCTCTATGTTGATATTATGCTCATGTATGTTTTCTTTCTTTCATACGTCTTCTTTGATATGTTGCGTATGTGATTTCATAGTTGATTAGAAATCTGTGAGAAAGAGGAGAATGAGTTTCAATTGTTTCTCTGTCTAAGCCAGGGGATTCCTGCATAGAGTGCAGTGGAATTCATCCGCATAGAGTGTGTTGATGAGGCTAGATAGTTAAACTCTTATTCTCATCTGCCCAGAAGTTGAATTGGGTTATTAGAGCGTGCGGGAGAAGCGCAGGATGGAGTTGAAATCTCAGCAGTTAGCTAGAGCAGGGGAGAACAGGGGCTACTGTGGCTGTTAGTGCACAGGACCTGAAAGAATTTGACTCTTAGAGAACCATTGAAGGTCGAGCAAATAGAGTGTGCGAAAGGTCTCTGAGGGAATCAGAGCCTACAAGCTCAGGAGGAATAGTTCCTTCTTGATACTGTAGGAGAAGGACCCAGGAGGGGCTTGAACAAAAATGAAGCTTTGGAGCAGGAGAAATCCTCAAGGAGGAGAATCGACGGCTAGGGATCGCTGTGGAGAATCGTGAAGTCTCACAGACCATCAGATTGTGGAGAAGTAGCGAGGAATTTAACTCTTGGGCGCAGGAAGAACCCATAGCCATCGCATATCGGCATATCGGGGTTTGTGTAGACAAGAATTCCATACCCTTTGAAATCACGAGGAGCGATTTCCCGAATTAATCGGAGCCGCTGATCATACAGGGACACATGGCGTGAGATCCCTAGGACTCGGGGTTCGACATTCGGGGTTTTCCAAAAACACAAGTATCGCGACCTTTGAAATCGCAATCCTGTGATTCCCGATATAGCGGAGAGAGAAGGTGACGTGGTAGGGAGGCAGTGCACGTGCCATCGGATTTCAGGATTTGGGAACTCACCGTGTATGTGAATCGCAGTATCGTAGGTTCCGATTTCCCGATAGGGAAATCCCTGATAAGAACGAAGCCGTTGACTCTTTGACCATTGGGGTTCGGGGTATTGGGTTGCATGTGAACTGTGCTCACGGGACTCGTGAAATCGCAAATTCTGATTTCCCGATTTTGGAGGGAGGTCAAAAAGGAGTGTTGCGGGTAGTGAGAACTCCCGAGAGGAGTTGGAAGAGTTCTTTGACTCTTCGGGCCTGAGACGAAGAAGGTCCTGGTGTGAGCGAGTTGTCGCTGAGGGTGACTTGTGTCAGAGTGGTATCATAGCGAGAGCATCTTTTCTTTCTGTAGCAGAGACAGAGATCCATCATCAAGAAGACAGGGATGCCCGAAGGAGAGGAAGGCTAGTAAGGAATCTAGAAATGGAGCGCCAAATGAGAGATCTCCGAGCAAGGCTTGAGGAGATGGAGACAGTGCAGAGACGCGGAGTCAGCGCTGGAGAGTTCAGTGATTCCAAGGTGGAAGAGGAAGCTGGACATGTAGAAGAGGCCACAGTAGAGGACTCATCAATGGAATGATTGATAAAAGCCATTGCTCGGATGAGTTCTAAGACCAAGATGGACATTCCCGTCTACGAGGGAATCCTGGATGCAGAAGAGTTGCTGGATTGGATCTGAGCTCTTGACACCTACTTCGATTACGAAGATATCGAAGAAGACAAGAAGATAAGGCATGTTGTTACTAAGTTGAAAGGAGATGCATCCTTATGGTGGGATGAGCTGCAAGCGGACAGACGTTCCAAAGGAAAACAGAAGATCAAAAGCTGGGACAGGATGATTGCGAAGATGAAAGCAAATTCATCCCCAAAGATTATCAGATCACTCTGTTCAAGAGAATGCAGAACCTGAGACAGAAGCTGATGATGGTGAAGGAGTACACCGAGGAGTTTTACAGACTCAACATCAGAGCAGGTCATCGGGAGAGCGATGATGAAAAGGCGGCAAGGTATCTGAATGGTCTGAGGTATGACATTCAGGATGAATTGAGCATGGTTACCATCCAAACAGTTGAGGATGCGTACCATATGGCTCTAAAAGCTGAAGAGAAGATGAGCCACAAGAAAGGACAGCAAGGGCGAGGCAGGAGTCAGCCAAGAGGCAAGGCAATCGCCCAGGAAAAATTCTAGAAGCCCAAGGAGGAGTGGAAGAAACCTCAGGGTAAACTTGAAAGAAGTGGGACCTCATAGAGGCAGCAATATGCTGAGCCGAGGAGGTAGCATACAGAGCAGGGTGGCGGTTATGCTAACGCAAAAACTTTTCCTCGTACCAGAGGTAGGGGAAGAGGACGAGGAGGAATCATCACATGTTTTACATGTGGAAAGGACAGACACAAATCTATTGATTGTCCAGACAGAAAAGTGGACAGAGGAGAAACTCACATCACTGAGGCGCAGAGGCGTGATGCTGAGAATGAAGATGCAGACAGCGCAAGATCACTAGGAATACATAAAATCCTTTTGACACCTGAGAAAGAGGTGGAAATCTCAGTGCAGAGGAGCAGACTGTTCAGAATGGCTTGTACAGCCAAGGACAGGAAATGCAAGGTCATAGTTGACAGTGGGAGCATCGATAATCTCGTTTCATCCGAGATGGTGGAAAAGTTGGAGCTGGAAACAACTAAGCACCCGATTCCATATAAAGTCTCGTGGTTACAGAAAGGACACTGGGTAAGTGTCACTAAACGATGCTTAGTTAAATTCAAGATTGGGAATTACCATGATGAGATTCTGTGTGATGTCATTCCCATGGATGTATGTCATATATTTCTGGGTAAACCATGGAAGTATGACCGAAATGTAGTTCATGATGGAAGGATGAACACATACACTTTGGAAAAGGATGGGAGAACCCATAAATTGCTTCCGATAAAGGATAAGGAAGTGAAGCCGGAAGTAAACAACACAATACTTCTCATGAGCGAGAAGGAACTTCTCACAGAGATGGAGAATAACGAAGATCCACAGTTCTTTGTTGTCAGGAAGCCAAGAATTGTCCTGACAAGCACAAGAGTGGATGACTTACCAGACGAGATTCAGGAACTGTTGGGAGAGTTCGCTGATATCATTGTGGACGAACTACCTCGTTCGTTTCCACCGATGAGGAGTGTGAGTCACCATATTGACCTCATACCTGGAGCAAGTCTGTCGAATAAGAAAACATACAGGTTGACACCACAAGAAAATGAGGAAGTCAAAAGGCAGGTACAGGATCTGTTGGATAAAGGACTGGTCAGAGAGAGCATGAGTCTGTGTGTTGTTCTGAAAGTACTAAGTCCGAAGAAGGATGGAGGCTGGAGGATGTGTACAGACTCCAGAGCGATAAATAAAATCACCATCAGATACAGATTTCCACTGCCGAGGATGGATGATCTGATGGATTGCCTAAGTGGGGAAAATTATTTTTCAAAGATTGATCTGAAGAGCGGATATCATCAGATTCGCATGAGAGAGGGAGATGAATGGAAGACAGCATTCAAAACAAATGAGGGTTTGTACGAATGGCTGGTCATGCTGTTTGGTTTGACAAACACACCGAGCACATTCATGAGGCTGATGAATGAAGTCCTGTGGGAATTCATTGGCAAATTTGTGGTCGTATATCTGGATGACATATTGATTTTCAGCAAGACCAAAGTTGAACATTTGAAACATTTAGCCATTGTGATGAGGAAGCTACAGCAGGAGAAGTTGTTGATCAACATGAAGAATTGTTCCTTCATGCAAACAGAACTCATTTATTTGGGTTTTGTGATTTCGGCGAATGAGTTGAAAATGGATCCTGAAAAGGTAGAAGTGATCAAGAATTGGCCATCACCGAGAAATGTTTTCGAGGTGAGGAGCTTCCATGGTTTGTCTAGTTTTTACAGAAAATTCATTCGGAATTTCAGTGGAATTAGTGCAGTGATGATGGAAACGGTGAAGAAGCGGCATAAAGTTTTTCATTGGACAGCAGAGGCTGAGAGGAGCTTCAATCTATTGAAGCGGAAGATAACAGAGAAACCAATTCTGGTGTTGCCTGATTTCCAGAAGACATTTCAAGTGAAATGTGATGCAAGAGGATATGCCGTAGGAGGGGTCTTGAGTCAGGATGACAGGCCAGTGGCATATTTCAGCGAGATAAGGAGTTTTATTCCATCATACAGGCATTGAAAAAGTGGAGGCATTACTTGATACCCAAAGAATTCGTTTTGTACAGCGATAACCATGCATTGCAGTCTGTAAGTCAACAAGAGAAGTTGAACCAAAAGCATGCAAAATGGGTAGAGTACATGCATAATTTTACATTTGTAATCAAACACATTTCAGGAACTGCTAACAAAGTGGCTGATGCTTTGAGCAGGAAATGTTTATTGCTGCAGGAGTTCAGAGTCAAAACCTTGGGTTTTGAAAATCTGAAGGACATGTATGTCGGAGATGCAGACTTCGGATAAGCGTACGAGGCAGCTGAGAATCCAGTTCTCAGGGATCGGAGCCCATGGATAGATTTCATGATCCAGGAAGGGTTGTTGTTTAGAGGCAATCAGCTGTGCATTCCGAATTGCTCCATGAGGGAGAATTTGGTGAAGGAGAAGCATAGTGGAGGCTTAGCAGGTCATTTTGGACATGAAAAAACATTCACCAAGCTGAGCGAATCGTATTATTGGCCAGGCATGCGAGAAAAGGTAAAGAGGTTTGTTGACAGGTGTCGGATATGTCAACATTTGAAGGGCCGGAAGAAGAATGCCGGTTTTTATCAGCCTTTGCCCATACCCGAGAGGCCATGGGAGGCGATCAACATGGATTTTGTTCTGGGGTTGCCATGAACGCAGAGAGGTGTTGATTCCATCTTCGTGGTGGTGGAAAGGTTTTCGAAGATGGGGCATTTTATTCCGTGTCAGAAGACCAGCGATGCGACACACATCGCAAACTTGTTTTTTAAATAAATCGTCAGACTGCATGGATTGCCGAGAAGTATAGTCTCGGACAGGGATACCAAATTCATAGGTCATTTTTGGAGGACGCTATGGAAGAAGCTGGGAACTAACTTAGCGTTTAGTTCAGCTTACCATCCTCAGACGGATGGGCAAACAGAGGTGGTGAACAGAAGTCTGGGGGATCTATTGAGAATCTTGGTGACAGAGCACCACAGCAGTTGGGATCAGATATTACCACAAGCAGAGTTCGCATACAACGATTCGGTGAATCAGAGTACAGGAAAAATCCCATTCCATATTTTGTATGGGACACAGCCGAGGGGAGTATCTGAGCTCAGGGAGTCAGAACCGGCTTCGACTAGCAACGTGAGCGCTGAAGAGTTTGTTGAAGCCATGAGAGAACTTCACACGAAGGTGAAGCAGCGGTTGCAGGACTCAAATTAGGAGTATAAGAACATAGATGATCAGTGGAAGAGACAACTTCAGTTTGAGTTGGGGATATGGTTCTAGTGCACTTAAGGAAAGAAAGGTTCCCAAGGGGAACATATAACAAGCTCAAGATGAAGAATATTGGGCCATGCAAAGTCCTGAAGAAATTTGGGGAGAATGCATATGAAATTGAGTTGCCAGGGGGCATCAGGATATCTCTAATATTCAATGTTTCGGATTTATACCCATACAGGGCTGGAGAAGCAAGCACTGGAACTGAGGGACCAGTGGTCCAGTGGCAGAAACAATTACCAGTTGCACAGAAATTGCAGATGGAGTGCATACTGGACAAGCGAGTGGGAAAAAAGACCAGAAGGAAGCAGTATTTTGAATACCTGGTGAAATGGAAGAATCACCCAGTGGAAGATGTCAGCTGGGAGACTGAAGCAATGATACAAAATCATGGACACACCGTGTTGGAGCTCATGGATAGGAGCCCATGAACATTTTCGAGCCGAGGAGTATGATGCAGGAGCATCGCTCACTCATCAAGCGAGCCAGCACATTTAGAGGAAACAGCTGGATAGCGCCAGCACACAAATTTTGAAATGCTTTGGAAAGTTGTTGCGCCGCCCTTTAGATGAAGGCATTCATAAGGAGCGCACTATGTATATTGTAAATGGACCGTGAGCCTTTAAGCTCACGTCCTTAGGTAGCTGAGGCATTTAATAGTTTTAATGTTGTTAGATAGGAATTTATTGTAGATTTGATAGTTGTAGAATTCGAGAGGGAAAACGGAATATAGGCACCCTCCTTTGTACATTGTAACATTAGAAATTATAAAACAGGAGAAAGAGAAGAGCAGAGCAGAGAACTGGTGAAGAACACCCATGTACAGATTGAATTAATAGAAGGAAGTCTTTGATTCACTTTCATGGTTTGTGTTGTTTCTCTATGTTGATATTATGCTCATGTATGTTTTTTTTATGTCATACGTTTTCTTTGATATGCTGCATATGTGATTTCATAGTTGATTAGAAATCTGTGAGAAAGAGGAGAATGAGTTTCAATTGTTTCTCTTTCTAAGCCAAGGGATTCCTGCATAGAGTGCAGTGGAATTCATCTTCATAGAGTGCGTTGATGAGGCTATATAGTTAAACTCTTCTTCTCATCTGCCCAGAAGTTGAATTGGGTTATTAGAGTGTACAGGAGAAGCGCAGGCTGGAGTTGAAATCTCAGCAGTTAGCCAGAGCAGGGGAGAACAGGGGCTACTATGGCTATTAGTGCACAGGACCTGAAAGAATTCGACTCTTAGAGAAGCGTTGAAGGTCGAGCACATAGAGTGTGCGAAAGGTCTCTGAGGGAATCAGAGCCTACAAGCTCAGGAGGAATAGTTCCTTCTTGATACCGTAGGAGAAGGACTGAGGAGGGGCTTGAATAGAAATGGAGCTTTGGAGTAGGAGAAATCCTCAAGGAGGAGAATCGACGGCTAGGGATCGTTGTGGAGAATCGTGAAGTCTCGCAGACCATCAGATCGTGGAGAAGTAGTGAGGAATTTGACTCTTGGGCGCAAGAAGAACCCATAGACATCGCATATCGGCATATCGGGGTTTGTGTAGACAAGAATTCCATACCCTTTGAAATCGCGAGGAGTGATTTCCCGAATTAATCATTGTCGCCGATCATACAGGGACATGTGGCGTGAGATCCCTAGGACTCCGGGTTCGACATTCGGGGTTTTCCAAAAACAAAAGTATCGCGAGCTTTGAAATCGCGATCCCGCGATTCCCGATATAGAGGAGAGAGAAGGTGACGTGGTAGGGAGGCAGCGCATGTGCCATTGAATTTCGGGATTCGGGAACTCACCGTGTATGTGAATCATAGTATCATAGGTGTCGATTTCCTGATAGGGAAATCCCCGATAAGAACGAAGTCATTGACTCTTTGACCATTGGGGTTCGGGGTATTGGGTTGCATGTGAACTTTGCTCATGGGACTCGCGAAATCGCAAATTCCGATTTCCCGATTTTGGAGGGAGGTCAGAAAGGAGTGTTGTGGGTAGTGAGAACTCCCAAGAGGAGTTGGAAGAGTTCTTTGACTCTTCGGGCCTAAGACGAAGAAGGTATTGGTGTGAGTCGGTTGCCGCTGAGGGTGACTTGTGTCAGTCCTTCTCTGTAAATAATTTAAGACCTTTAGTCCTTGGTGATCATGACCATACTCAGTAGTGGCATCCTACAATTTAGTTCCAAGAGAATAGTACAAGGAGATAATAAAATATTAAGTACCCTATAATGTTGCAAAAACATAGGTGAGATCTCCTTAACTCACGTAGACCAAATTAGAGTAGTCATATTTATTATACTTGAAACTAACAATAAAAATTTGTATATCAGAAGTGAATTACAATGACGAATTCCCCAAATCATTTCCTCGTGATATAACCAAACCTAACAATTGGTAATTAGCTACTTTAGTGATGGTCGTCAATGTAACCTTTCCCCCAAAAAAATCTTATCTTCCCCCTACACATGCAAGGGAAATTTTTTATTAAAAACCCTTTCCCCTTATACCATTTTCTCAAGTTAACTTTGGATATCATTTTTCAAAAATCTTCCTATTCCCAAGTATTTATGACTTGAGGATAAAAAAAGATGGGCATCCTCATTAAGGCATGATTTCTTTCCCTGGGTTCATTTCCCTTTGTCTTCCAAATTCTTTAATTTGTAACATATTAGTCCACCAAATTCTTTAATTTGTAACATATTAATACATCAAATATACCCATGTATATACAACATTACCATCACAATAAATCATATGAATTATTCCAAACACATGGCATCTATGCATAAAACATAAATAATGGCATAACATGAAATATATCATAAAAATGAGTCCACATGAGCCACATCATAGAAAGGAACCCAACCTGGGTATTCATTGTAATTCACATCATAACAAGCCATCCAACATGGGAATGAATTATCATAAGAAAAGGTGATCAATGCAATACAACTATCAATGAATAATATTAAATGTTATATTAAATCATAAAAAGGAAGATCCAATTTCCATGATGATAAAGAAAATCATATAGATGTTTATCTCTATGTACTCAACCAACAAATATGAAAATACCGACAAGTCTATAGAAAAATCTCCTAATCATCCAAACAAAATCCTAGCATCTGGGTGTTACAATACTCCCCAATAACAAGAGCTACATTTTGGAGACATGTCATCATCAAATAAATGAGAGTAAAGAGTAAAGATTATTTATTTATTATCCCAATTCCCATGTGTCATCATATTCTAAGTAGTTCTACCAATGAACCTTAACACAAATTATTACTCGATTACACAAAATGCTACTATTTATTTCCAATGATTGTTGGTGGTCCATGGAGAAATTCTTGAGTTTCTTTTATCTCTATAACATCGAAGTCCAACACATGGATATGGTTAATTACATACTTTTTAAGAAAAGATACATGAAAAAAGCCATGATTTTTCACATGTAATGTTGAGATCGGTTGGTAATCCATGGAAACCATCTACACCAAGATATCAAAAAGTCTACAATATCTAGGTGCCAAGTTCTTCCATTTACCCATGTGAAAATAATTACTCATTGGATTAACTCTAAGAATCAACTTTTCCCTATGTTGAAACTTCATTTTAACCTTTTCATATATACATAATCTCTTGTATATCATGAGAATAATTTAGATTAAGTATCAAAAGGTCTACAATATCTAGGTACCAAGTTCTTCCATTTACCCATGTGAAAATAATTACTCATTGGATTAACTCTAAAAATCAACTCTTCCCTGTGTTGAAACTTCATTTTAACTTTTTCATATATACATGATCTCTTGTATATCATGAGAATAATTTAGATTAAGTTTAAATTTATTTACTATCCTTTACATCTCCTCTAGACTATGTTTCTCTTGGGTTAGGAACACTTTTAGATTCTCCCAATTCAGTCGAGAGATGGAATTTCATTCATAAATATTTAAGAAAACTTTTATTAGTAGAGTGATGATATCCATTATTGTTACAAACCTTCAATAATGGTAGGTAGTCTCCCAAACTTATTGGATAATTCATTACTTACATCCTAAGCATGTCTCTTAGATTTCAATTGACTCATTTCATTTTTTTTTCTTGTGTGGATGGAAATTCATACTAAAACTTAAGGGTGAGTGCAAGATAATGATGGTCTCTTATGATGCGTTAGTGGCAATGTAAACCTAGAAAAACAACAATTTGTTAAATTGGAGGGATTATTCAAGGTACTTTTACAATGAATTTGAATATGGTGTAAGAATATAAAACATAGGAAATTGATTTAAATTTCCGAATATACAACTTTTATTCATATAAATTGTGAATAACTAGGTCACATTTGTTTCTTTCTAAAAGTGGTATCTTATTTTTCCAAAAAAATATAAGGTATATGTTTTCATTCGTGCATGTGTTGAGTGTAGATTAACAATGGAATTTCGTTCCAAAAACTTTCATACTTGTATAGAACCCGTTTTTCTTGTGCTGTGTATTTTTTGGAAGTTTTGATATTAATTTTATATTTTTTTTAAATTATCAAAGTCAACATATTCCTGAAATTACAATGTCTTTTGTTCGTGCAAGTTAAAAGGATTTTAAAATGATCAAACATTTTTTTTTCTTTATATCGTAGGTATTAGTCTCATATTTTGTTGCATATATTTAACATCTCACTCTTGCACACTAAGCGAACTTATTATTTGAGGACACTTGCTCGCAAGTGATCCAAATTATTATGCTATTAAAACGTTGATTTGATTATGACGCGTTATGGGTTGATGACATGTTGTTTTACTTCATTGACATAGACAGGTGCTATTGATTTGGTTTTACTGAGTGTGCAGGATTTTGGACCTCGAGGATGCAGAGGCATCGATGGAACCCATTGGACTCTGGATCAAGTCAGGGAGTGAACCATTGGGGTTTTACTATTTTATAGGTGATATTAGTGCATCTGGTTAGATGATATGATTATGGATATATTGCTGACATGCTTCGTTGATGATGTAGGCTAGCAATAACCTGTCAACCAGATTCACATGCGAAGTAGAGGGGTCACACAGGGCTACTAGAGATGTTGAGGGAGAGGTGTGGACAACAGTCTTGCCATAGCCTACTAGCACTCTCGTTGTGGCTCGAACTGTAGGTTAACGATTACCTAGTTCGAGAGGAACACAATGTCGTGAGGGCAGACTGTGACAGTCACTCACGATGATTCTAAGGGTCGTGCAATAAGGCAGGGGCCTTATTACTTAGAGGCCCTTAGTCTCCCACAAGTTCACCTGGTGGATTATTGACTCCAGCGGTTTTTTATGTCTACCAAGTCAATCAAGAGGCAAGTGGCACCCTTGGAGCACATGGTGCATCCTGAAGGGCACATCGCGTAAGAAAAATGGAAAGAGGTGAGTGGCACCTTTGGAGCACATGGTGTGTCCTGAAGGGAAGATCGCGCAAGGGAAATATATGAGGTGAGTGGCACCCTTGGAGCACCTAGTATGTCCGAAAGGGCACGTCGTGTGGTTAATGATAAATAAATGAACCCAGATGGCCTTAGGACTAATAACGTGATAAGAAATTTTTAAAAACAAATTCCCTAATAAAATGTCGCCAAGCACGAAAATTAAAATCTAGGTCTAAATTATACTAGTGACAGAATTTTCTCTATCCTTTATATGTATATGTATATGTATATGTATATGTATATGTATATATATATATATATATATATATATATATATATATATAAAATAAATAATCGTTTTATTATATTATGGTAATTTAAAGTTTATTAATTAAAAAGGGAAAAGGGAAAAAGTTAATTTCTACACCTACCAAATTGAGTACTAAATAAAAAGGGGAAAGAGGGAAAATATAAAATATTAGGAAACTAAGAAAAGAGGGAAACATAAAAAGAAAAAGGAAACACAAGGGAAAAAGTAGAAAGTCAAACTTAGTAAGGTGTCTACCATTTAAGAACTTTCTATTTTTAAACTGAACTATCAAATTAACAATGGGGAAAGTCATTAAAACCTGTAAGGGAATTTGGGGACACCTAGGAGCGATTCTAGGAGTGACTCTAGGTGGGTGAGGGAAATAAGGGTAATTAATTAATTAAAGAAATTAGTTTTTGGAGGAAAGAAGGGGATGGGTGACACATGTACAGGAAGGATTTTTATGAATTAATTTATTAAACTTTAAATAAAATGGGATTTTGGGAAAGTAAGGGACTTCAAAACTCTATATAATGGAGGGAGGAGAAGGATGAAGGATGCCTTCTGATTTTCGTAATGTTACGCTGCAGAAATATATACTAGACTAACTTAGCTTGCGGGAGTTGGGATACCCAGCTCGGTGAGGAGTGGTAGCTCGGCCTTGTGAGGCGAGCTAGGAGCTAGTTGATTCTCTGGTTAATTTGCGTGGCCCCTTTGCAACTCACAGGGGCTAAGGGGGAAGAAGAGTACCCTTAGTGTTGGTTGGGAGGTACCGATGAAGTCTCATCGGTCGACAAGTGAGAGTTGCACGAAGCACGCGGAACATCAACTCAGAGCGGGCGATCAGGCAATGGTATGCTTTCTTTATTTTTGTATGGTATATTGTAGTAGGATTTATGCTTTGGATCTGCATGTTTAATTGGGTAAGAAAATTGATTTTCTTAGCGTTCTAGTTGATGACTAATTTTTCCATAGCCTATAGCCCAATGAATGATTGACTTCCATGGCCTTCGATTCCCGACATGTCTTGACCACCCTATGGTGTATTGATTTGTGAAGATTGTGGTTGTTTCTCCTTTCTTCCCTTTCTCATCAGTCCTCGCCTGAGCAGTCGGCTAGGAGACTGATCTACGGTCGTCGCTTCGACGTTAATAGACCTATGGATCCCAACGCCCAGTTTTTTTGTGTGTGGATGATGAGCGAAGGTTGTTCCTATCAACCGTCTACCTCTGTGATTGTCCTTGGATGATTGTTGTCTTGTGCCTTCTAGCAAAAGTACCTCTGCATATGGAATTCTTTCGTCTGTGTTGGTTTATCGTTGTGATCAATCCCATTGTATCTTTGTGTTCTCTTACTGTTGTCAGCCTTTTATATTGGCATCCTGGAATGTAAAAAGGGGATTTAACTTCAATCTGCATTTTTATATTGGCATCCTGGAAATGTAAAAGATTTAATTTCAATCTGCATTTTTATATTGGCATCCTGGAATTGTAAAAGATTTCATTTTCGTCTACATTTTTATATTGGTATCTTGAAATGTAAAAAAAAGGGGGGGATTTAACTTCAATCTGCATTTTAATATTGGCATCCTGGAAATGTAAAAGATTTAATTTCAGTCTGCATTTTTATATTGGTATCCCGGAAATGTAAAATATTTAATTTCAGTCTGCATTTTTATGTTGGTATCCTCGAATGAAAAAGGAATTAACATCAATCAACGTTTTTATATTTGGTACACTAGAATTAGATAAACGTTATGTGTTAATTCTCACTCTGTGTTGTAATGATATCCTAGAAATGGAAAAATGAATTAAATTCTATGTCTACGTTTTACATTTGGTATCCTGGTAACAAAAACAAAGTGTTTTGTTTCCCTGTATGCTTTGGCATTGGCATCCTAGCAGTGAAAAGGGAAGCCTCGGTTTATTCATCCATCTCTGCATTGTTTTCTTTTTTCTTTTCTTTTACCTTGGTGTGTTTTCCATTGTTTTACTCTTTTAAATAAGGACTGTGACATGAATGTCCTTCTGGTGCATCCTTGAACACACTTTTACCAATTGAATGTGACTGAGTTTGTTGTTATTAACCATGAATTTTCCTAAGAAATGATCTATGTGTCTTCCTGTTGAATGCCCACGATTTTTACCAATTGAATGTGACTGAGTTTGTTGTTATTAACCACGAATTTTCTAGAGAAATGATCTTTGTGTCTTCCTGTTGAATGCCCACTATTTTTACCAATTGAATGTGACTGAGTTTGTTGTTATTAACCATGAATTTGCCAGAGAAATGATCTTTGTGTGTTCCTGTTGAATGCCCACGATTTTTACCATTTAAATGTGATTGAGTTTGTTTTTATTAACCATGAATTTGCTAGAGAAATGATCTCTGCGTCTTCCTATTGAATGCCCACGATTTTTACCATTTAATGCGATTGAGTTGTTGTAATTGACCATGGATTTTCCATAAAAGGATCGACTGAGTTTGCTAATGAAGGGACATGATTTTTCTAAATTATATTGATGACTGCGTTTATCGGAATGCCCACAATTTTTGGCCTTTACTGATGACCATGATTTGTTGGTATATTAAATGATAGTATTGAAGTTTCCATTCTATTTCGTTTTGCACAACAATTGATTTATTTATTGTTAACAACCCATTCCAAATCTTACAATTGGGTATTTAGATGGTCATAGTCCACAACAAAAAAAATATCCTCAATATTTTTAATTCAAACGTTATATCTATCATCTCTGGAGAAGATCCATTTGAGAAGCAATTAAAAAGTGACCAGGGAAATCGTAATTAAATTAGGATTAATGGGAGATAATTTTTAACATCGAAATTGACCTGCATCATTACGTTTCCTAACCATGAACTAATGATAATATATTATTCATTAGAATAATAACCTTAATGAGGTCACATACATTTAATCCAACCAACTACTTAGCGTAATATATGTAAACGATTTACTAAATACAATAACAGTAAGGAGAGTAGAGATTGAATCTCTAGATTTGTGTACCAGTAAAGAATGATAACTTTAAGAAGGATGTATATATATAAACAACCAATTTACCAACGTATTAGTTGTTAACGAATTTACAGTTTCCTTCAAAGTTAAATCCATTTAACAATTTCACCACATTACTGTAACATAAACTTAATCACTAGAATTTAATTCTTGATCGCTTGTTAGTGGTGATTAATATCGGAATTCCAATTTAGATTGTTCTTAATGTTAATTTCAATTAACTTATATTGACTTAATTGCAATTCAGAATTGTTGAATTCAATGCTAATATAAAATTGTAAATGGTGACTAATTGAAATTTGGCTTTAGATGGGTAATCTATGTTATTTTTAGAATATCAGTATGGACTATTTTAGATGTGATTAATGGTTGGGATGTTGAAAAAGTCTTATGTTGGTTAGATTCTTCCTTGTGTCATCATTTTGTGTCTTGTCGACTTGTTGTTGGGGTTGGGGTGTGTTTTTTTGTTGGTATTTGGTTTCTAGCGCGTCAGATTTATCTAGAGTCCTCGATCCTGATAGGATGAGTGGTGCCAAGGTTGTCAACACATCTATCACATGGGGATGACATGATTCTTGACAAGGGGATCATGGCACACCCTGTGGGATAGTGGCAAACAATATCCTGGTCGGAGTTAGTGTGTTCTGTGTGAGTGTTGTCGGGCATTGCAGGTTGTTTTTCGCGCATGGTTTGAACGCCTTCAGGCATTGGGTTCACATGCCTTGAGGTTCTCATCTTGTTCATCTAGTTTGTTATGTCAGGATGGGGATGTTGTCCCTTAGATCATAGGCATGGTCATGTTGTGTCAAGCAGGTAGTCGTTCCTCCATGTTTTTCCCAGTCTCCCTTGTGGTTGTGCGTGGTTTCATAGTTTCTTGTTGCCTGGGTTGCATGCTTATGTTCATCGTCTGTGGTGTGGTAAAACTATTTTCGTCTTTTCTTTCTTTCCCTAAACAAAAAAACAAAAAAAAGTGCACTTATGCTTCGCTTGTAGTCGTAACGAAGGGTTCGTTACAGTATAACTCATTTGAGAAATGGTTAAGCTGAGAAAAAGTTATAGAAAAAATAAGAGAGGTATGTATTCTAGGATTTTTATACATGTGAAGACAAAAACAGATTAAAAATAGTAAACAGTAATAATTATATATATATATATATATATAGAGAGAGAGAGAGAGAGAGAGATTTTAAATCTGTATAGACGACTCAATCTATATCTCTAATTTCGTCAACAACTAAATTGTTTAGCCTATAGAAAAATAATTTCAAAGACATAGATATATATGGGTATTCACAAAAATGGAGGTTTTTATGAATTTGCAGACCAAACCACTAGGTTTTTCATCCTAAACCTGAGTCCAAGCCAAGCAAGTCAACATACACCTTGTCAATTCCTCCCAAACAAATTGAATTCAAACAAGCATGTATGCACTCTAGAGAGCACACGTTCTCCAAGAACGCGTGAGTGCTCCTAAAAATTATTTCCCCCCTCTCTATCTCACTCTCACTCTCCCTATATGCCCCCCTTATATGTCTCCCTCTCTCCCGCACACTCCTACATATGGTAAGACATAGACATGGAAATATTTAAAAATGACAAGGAATGGAAAGACCTAGAGCTACAACTTACCTTGACATGCCTCATAATATCACACCCAATCCCTATATATCCCTCCCTCTTCCACTCTCCCTCTCTCCCTCTCTCTCTTTCTCTCTTTCTACCCCTTTATCCCTCACTTCCCTCTCTCTTCCACCTTTATTCCACACTTTCTCTCTCTCGTCGTTGTTAGTATCAATCTCACTCTCTCTTCCCCTCTTTATATCTCTATTCCCCCTTTATTTTCCCCTATGTATCCCCCCTTCCTCTCATTATCTTGCTAACCCCCTTCTATGTCTC
>ML853559.1:0-11796 GCA_009831015.1 Picea engelmannii
CAAGCCAAGTACAAGACGAGACATGACAAGCATCGTGTTGATCACAGTTTCCAAGTTGGAGATGAAGTTTGGCTTTACATTAGTAAGGAGAGGCTTAAAGGAGAAGGTAAAAAACTGAAACCAATTCAATATGGTCCTTTCAATATTCTTGACAAGATTGGTAACAATGCCTTCCGTTTAGATTTGCCTCCTTATATGCAAATGTATGTAGTTGTTAATGTTGAGAATTTGAAATTGTATGAGCTTCCTTTGATTGATGATCAAGGAGAACATGTTCAGATTCCTTCTATAGATGATTTCTCCCCAGAATATCTTACAGAACTACTTGAAGACACAATCCTTGACAGGAGAATGAGAACTTCAAAACGAGGAAATGCAGAATATTTTCGAATTGGTCTTAAAGGCATAAATCCAAGCAAAGCCAAGCGGATCGAGGTTGGAAAGGTGAGGGAACTATACCCTCATCTTTAGATAGACTGAAAATAGTCTTTTGGAGGTCCAAAGGATTTACAATGGGGAGGTGTGATCCAGGGGATCAAATTTTGCCCAAAATTCAAAGTGCTCGGAATCGCTTCAAATTGAATGGGTGTGTAGGCCTCGTCGTCATGAACCCAACGCAACTTGTTTGGGTTCAAATAGACGTCAGATGAGAGAGATATCATGTTGTGCTCAAATCGTCAAATAGGTAAAAAGAAATGTGTTGACTGTACAGTATGTACACTCTGTACGGATGCTGACGTGGAAGAGCCATATGAAATGTGGAAAGGATGAGTTGGCAGGGCCATGCAACACATGGCAGGTGTTGGTTGATATTTGGACGACGAATCGTTTCTTGACATGTGGCATGGTGGCGAATGGATTGGTGACGTGGCCCAAACAAGGGTCGCCACATGTCACCCGGACATTGGTTAAAACTTGTGTAGTTGGTAGGAATCGACCCTGTGACCTCTGGGCAGGAGTATGGCCTTGGGAAGGGCCACCCAACCAGTGCGCCACTGTAGTGGTTCTTACCACTATATAGTTTTGTTATTATTTGAATTGCAATGTGTTTTGGATTGGGCACGGAGAGGGCTAGGGCTAAGCTCTAACCCCCATCCATAAATATATATCATATGACTACCCGTGCACGTAGTTCAAATGGAGCCATAACACATATGACCAATGGTCCATACAACCCATAACACATACAACCAGTGGTCAATACATTGTGTGAGAGTTTTATTACCAACAGTTATAAAATTGTGCCGAAACTTTTCGCTCTATCATTTGACTTGGGACTTGGCCCCTTTTTGTATGTGTGCGCGATCGTATGGTAGGCCACATGCCCAATGGCTTGGCAGTTAGGGCCTAGGCACGGCCTAACTATCCTACAGTTCGCACGACTATGCGGTTGTGTGCCCGATGCTAGGTTTTAGCACGGAATTGAGTGTGGGTGCTAGGTTGGACACACAGAGGTGCAAATTGTCGATCCAGAGACAAGTAGTTTGAAGGGGAACTTCCAGGAAGCCTATCTTCTTCAATTTCTGGCCAAATCAGGTGTCGAAAAATCCCAGCTAGGGGTTTTTGGACGTTCTGAAGCCATTCGAGTCATCTATTTGGCATTTTGAGCATTGTAAAGCACATATTTTAGCACTTTGAGCAAATAATACAAAAGATCCATTGGAAGATAGACCAGGAGATGTAGCCCAAGAGAGGGGTGAACTCCTTTATCATTTGTTGTGTTATGTGTTTTCTGTTCACTGTTATTTGTTGTTGTTTATCTGCATCTTGAATGTGTATTTCTATAAAATTTTGTGTTTGCAAATTGATCCATTTGCATAAGAAAACTTGAATTAAAAATTGCAAATATTTTCAAGAATACAAGTCTTTATCATTTTCAGATCAATGTGCCAAGTGGAATTTACGGTAACTTCCCCACAACTTGCTGATTGTTTTCCTTTCCAAGGGATATCCCTTGTATAGCGTGCCCCGCACAAAATAATTGATATAAAATTCTGAAACTCGTACCAGAACTACTACGGGATGTCCAATATCCAATGCAACTGGTCTCACTCAATTTGGATACTCTAGGAAGAAGTTATGATTGTTTTACCCAGAACACCTTCTTGAGACTAGTCAATAGGACTAGTCAGATACCCTATCTTCCACAGGTTGTATCTAC
The DNA here is from genome assembly GCA_009831015.1 of Picea engelmannii. Classification (NCBI taxonomy): domain Eukaryota; kingdom Viridiplantae; phylum Streptophyta; class Pinopsida; order Pinales; family Pinaceae; genus Picea; species Picea engelmannii. Next base: position 2,162 of record ML853559.1, read on the forward strand.
AAATTTAATATGACACAGAAGATGAAATTTCTACCACAGACACCTTACTAATTTCTTTGAATATCCTCTAGATTTCAGGTTCTGAAACATTACAGAAATTGTTTTATAGCGAAAATTCCACAGTGACTCTTTTCAGGATGATTCCAGAACCCTATCTTACAAAGGCTGTATCTCTGAAAGTATAAGACCTCATGAGCTGAAAGTTTAAGCCAATGTAACTTGATCCATATACTAAATATCCTCCAAGACATTCCTTCTTAATCATTATAGAAAAACAGTTATAGCGAAAATACAACGGTGTCTCAGATGTAGTAGCGAAACCCCAAGACCTTGAGCTCTGATATCATATGTTAAGAACCAAATATCAATATAGCATAGAAAAACCTCAGAATAAGTACTCAGTTCCTTGAAAAAAAGATAATTTCAGATAATAAGCCTCTTCGAGGGGGCAATCTCCTTTTACCCCACATAAATGTTCAAGTACAAGATGATTCCAAATGAAAATGTCTCCTTGGTATATATAGGAGACTAACAGGTATAATTAAAACTAATGGAATAAAGATGACATAAATAAAATAACATTACTAATGTAATATGCCCCAATTGAGGGGTAATGAGCCAATATTAGGGCTTAACATGGCACCTGTGACAGAGTCTTTCCTGTTGTCCATGAACCATTATCCTGGTTAGGAATCCATTTACTCGGGTGGAGTTTAGTCCCAGCTTGGGGGTGACCCACTGCTAAGAGTGATGAGCAGTGTGGTCTAAGGATGGGAGGTTTGTGGAAGGTCTACATGTAGTCGCTGAAATTCTTACCAAGATAAGTGTCAATTGTGTGATAAATTTACATGATGCATTATTATTTACATGTTTAATTTTATGGGTATTGCCTATATATGATGCATGAATATGTTTACTATTATTTCAGTATGAATCTATGCATTTGAAATATGTATTTGTCTGTTTACATTTTATATATAAAGTTCCACAAGAGTTCTGCGTGCATATGTTTTAATTGCATGCAGTTCGAAAAATTTATGTGGCATAGCTCAGTTGGATACTAGATATGTTACAGTATGTTCCACGGAGAGAAGAAAAGTGTTCTCTCATGTATCGTGGCCTGAACTAGGTGGACGGGGACGTTACAATATGGTATCAAAGCTTCATTTTTCAACACTGAGCCTAGATCGGCCGAGGAAGTTGAGTTGAAGCGAAATTTCACAGAGAATTTATTTTGAGGTGGCCAAATTTTGAGTTATAGAGCGTCCATGGTAAAAAGTAACAACAATTGTGCAGAATTGGGAAAAGGCCCAATTTCCGTTGTTAAATTCATGGGAAAATTAAGAAATTCGGCCATGAAGTGAGATGTTATTTATGTAATATCTATTCTAGCAAATTCAGACATGGAATTGGTCGAATTTGAAGTTATAGTGAAGCCATGATAGATGGAGCGAGATTCCTAATTAAAATTCTCAATTCGTGAATGGAGTTTGGGAAAAATCCATTCCAAAAATGTCAACTCACAACGATTTGTTGTTGCAGAGGTTGAACTGATGTTATCGGGGTGAAATTGAACAAATTTCATAGTTGCAGAATTCCTATGGTAGAAATTGGGAAAAAGTTAAGCAAATGCCCCAATTTTTGTAGTGGAAAAATGTTGGCGTGCGGGCTAAATTTTTGCACTACGCGGAAAAATATTGGTGTGCTGGTGTGCACACTAAATTTTCGCACCACGCAGAAAAATGTTGGTGTGAGGGTGCGCGTGCTAAATTTGGGCATCGCGTGGAAAAATGTTGGTGTGCGGGTGCACGCGCTAAATTTAGTATTGCTCGGTGTGCATGTGCATAAAAGGTGTGCACGGTGTGCACACACATAATAATGGTGTGCAAGCTATGCGCAGTATTGGTAGAGCATAGAGGAGTTTGATTGTTGCGCATGCAATATGAGTATATATTGTCACATGACAGTTTAGTTAATGGTGCGCGTAGAGTATTGGTGCTCTGTGGGGGCGTATTAAAATTTGGTTTGGTGCAACACGTAGAGTGAAATTTGCACAAAATATCAACACGCGATACAACAATTGCACGCAATAGGTAATAGTGCAAGAGCCATAACTACACACGGTGGATATTGGTGCGCGACACAAAAGTAGTGCGCACAAGTTATTGGCACGATAGAGAAGTGATGCACAATGTTTATAGGTGCACGAAGGATGATTTACCTTGTGGTGGTGTTGCGCATGCTAAATATGGGTGTACAATTTGAAATTTGTGTGCATGAAGTCGTTTGGAGGGTGAACAACAACATAAAACCAACAATTTTCTGTGATGTTTTATAGGATTTGAACGTCATCTTTTTGCAGCTCGTTTTTTAGGCCCTTAACAACGTTTTTAGCAATGCAAAAACCATGAGAATAGAGTGTACCAAGATAAACTATGTCTTTTTATCTAAAATAAAATATCTCGGAGATATCTTTCTAATGGTGTAAACCATTCGTCAAACAAATTTTTTATGAGAATGTTACAGCACAAACAGTGGAGGGTAAATTTTAAGACCCCTCTAACTTTAGAGAGCCATAACTTTCTGCTCCGGAATTAGATTGAGGCGCAAGAGAAGTCAATGGAAATATATTGAACCATATAAGACTTTCCCAGATCTGAATTAAATTTCTGGGCTTGTTAAAAATGTTTAAAATGGAAAAGAAGGTACCTGTAGCATTCCAGGCCAAAAACACGAATTGGCCTAAAACTTCAGTAAGTTGTAACTAGCAGCCCAGAACCCCAAAAAAGGTGAAACTTGGACATAGTATACATAATATGTATATGAGGAAAACCAATTGAGATCCTACAAAAAATCCAATGGAGTGGGTGCAAAAATGCATAATTACAGTGCAGAGTTGTGCCTAGTTGAAGTGTGAATAAAACAATTAATGGACAATTTTCAAGTAACCATAACTTTCTGCTCAAGACTCGGAATTGAGCATGGGAGTATGAATTGGAAAGGTATTGGATAGTAGAATATAATTATTGACCCATAAAATTGATCTGGGCATTCAATTTTTTAGGAAATCATAAGAAAGGGTTCTGATATATTATTGAACTTGAATGGTTCATATTTTCATGAAATTGTTGAGTCAGATAACCTGACAAAGTTTTGTTGGATGTACATTTTGCAGAGTTAACAACAACTAGATCAGACCAGGATCATCACAGATTCCATAGGAATGGAAGAAGTACAGGGGACTTACAGCCAGGAAGATGAGATCAGAGGGATGGATGTCCATTTAGGCATTAAAGGAACAAAATCCAATGGACATGGAGAAGGAAGGGATGAAAACATGATTATGGTAGAGACCATTAAGAATTTGCAGAAGGATGTCCAAATCCATAAAGATGATAATTAAATTCTTATGAGATCCAAGGAGAAGCAAGAGGACTTCAACATGAAGTTACTGCAGAGCTTGAACCAAATAGAAAAGAAATTGGATAAGGAGAGTGGCTCAAGCAAATCAGGAAGTCCCAGGTCTTTTGATGAGAAAATAAGAACCAAAAGTGTTAGTAGACATTACCATCGCTCCCCAAGGAATTCCAATAAGAGAGAAGACAACAACTCAATTCCATCCCATGTCACGAAGCATAAGAGGTCTGGGGTGGATGCACTACGAGGAGAAATGAACAAAATCAAACCTCCTACATTTGATGGTGAGAACAAGAAGGATGAAGATGCAAAGACATGGTTGCTAGGCATGAAAAAGTATTTTCAGTTGCATAATTATTCTTCTCATGCAGAAGGTAGAATTTCCATCTATCAACTCAAGGAAAAAGCATCCATGTGGTGGGATCAGCTTGTGCAGGTGCAACACATTAAAGAGAAGAGTGTTACTTGGATGGAATTCAAGAAGTATTTTGAAAAGAAATACTTCACTAAGAGATAGTATGACAAGAAAATGAAAGAGTTCTTTGAAATCAAGCTTGGGTGTATGACCATAGATGAATATGAAAGAAGGTTTTTAGAACTGTTGTAGTATGTCTCTTTCGTCAAGGATGAGACAATTAATATTCAGAGGTATTTGAGTGGATTTCCATCATTCATCGATGACAAAATACAGTATGATGATCCCAATAATTTGGAGGAGACCATAAGGCGAGATAAATGCCTATATGATCAACAAAAAGCAAGGCCAACTTTCCAAAAATCTTGGGAAGACAAAAATAAATTCAAGATGGATTAGAGGAAGAAGGGAACTAAGCCACCATTCTTCCGAAATAATTCTCAGGGACATCCAAATTCTAGATAACCCAGAATGATTGAAACAAGGGGTCAAAGGCCAAGGAAGCCACCTATTCAATGTTGGGGTTGTAAGGGAGATCATATGTTCAGAGATTGTCCTCACAGAGGTGAAAAAGTGGGGATTTTTCACAATGTACAACAAGTTGAAATAGTGGACGACATGGGCAAAAATGTACCAAGGATCTATGCATCCGTGGACAAGAAGAAAGCATGGAAAATATTGGTTGGTGCAGCTAGCTACCAGAGCCAAAAGAAAAGTTAATGAGATGGTTAAGTTGTGTTTTATGGACATGAATGGACTGAACACCAGGGCAGATTTGAACATCTTGCCTTTAGGTTCCTATGACTGTATAATTGGGATGGATTGGTTGGACCAACATCATGCTATCCTAGACTATCATAACAAGGCATTTACCTACTTGTATGAGGAAGGGAACCTAAGGAAAGTGCAAGGAATTCCTAGGGAATTAACCATCATAGAAATTGCAGCATTGCAGCTAAAGAAATGTTACAGAAAAGGGTGTCAAATATTTGCAGTTCATATGGAAGAGACACCTAAAGATAAGGTGCCAAATTTGGAGGATCATGAAGTCCTGGAATATTTTGAAGATGTGTTAAAGGAGGTGCCAGGACTACCCCCAAAGAGAGATATTGATTTCTCTATAAATTTAATGCCTGGAGCAACTCCAGTGTCAAAGACTCCTTACATAATGAGTACACCAGAGTTGAAGGAGTTGGAAATGCAGCTTGAAGAACTTCTGAAGAAGGGGTATATATGCCCAAGTGTATCACCTTGGTGTGCCCCAGTCTTGTTCTTGAAGAAGAAAGATGGGACATTAAGATTGTGCATTGATTTTAGACAGCTGAATAAAGTGAATGTAAAGAACAAGTATCCTCTTCCAAGGATTGATGACTTCTTTGATCAATTGAAGGATGAAAAGATATTTTCAAAGATAGATATCAGGCTAGGATACCATTAAGTAAGGATTAAGGAGGAAGATATCAACAAGACTGCCTTCAGGACAAGGTATGGTCATTATGATTTCACAGTGGTTCCATTTGGGTTGTCAAATGCACCAGCTGTTTTCATGTGCTTAATGAATGGTGTTTTTCAAGAATATTTAGACAAGTTTGTCATTGTCGTTTTGGATGACATCCTTGTATATTCCAATTTATAAGAAGAGCATGAGCTTCATTTGAGGATGGTGTTGCAAGTATTAAGGGCGCATCAATTGTATTCCAAATTGAGCAAGTGCTCATTTTATCATAAGCAAATTCATTATTTGGGACATATCATTTCAAAGGATGGGATAGCGGTGGACCCTGAGAAGATAGAATCCATTAGAGAATGGTCAGCACCAAAGAATGTGACAGAGGTCAGATCATTCATGGGCCTTGTAGGATACTATAGGATATTTATTGAAAGATTCTCAAAGATTGGACACCCAATCACTTCCTTGCAAAGAAAGGGTGTGAAGTTTGAATGGAAATTGGATTTTGAAAAGAGTTTCCAACACTTGAAGAAATTATTAACCAGTGCTCCAATACTAAGGATTGAAGACCCAAATGAAGACTTAATTGTATGCACAGATGCATGTAAAGAAGGACTAGGTGGAGTCCTCAATCAAAATGGGTTTGTTATATGTTATGAATCAAGGAAGTTGAAGGAGCATGAAAGACACTATGCCACTCATGATTTGGAGTTGGAATCCATAGTACATGCCTTGATGAAATGGAGACACTGTCTCATGGGGAAAAGGTTTGAGCTGAGAACAGACCATAATGGTCTGAAATATTTATTTGATCAACCAACTCTAAATGCTAGGAAAAGAAGGTGGTTAGAATTTCTAAGTGAATACGACTTTGATATAAAGAATATCAAGGGGAAAGAGAACAAAGTGGTTGATGCACTCAACAGAAGAGTGCATGAATTGTATGCTACATCCATTAGCATGTACCATTCAGATTTGAAACATAGAATTTTAGAGGCTGCAAAATTAGATTTGCAATACAAGGAATTAGTGTCAAAATTGCAACAAGGTAATTTGCAGTAGAAAATGGAAGAATACAAGCTAAATAATGATGAAATTCTGATGTACAGGGGTAGAATTTATGTACCAAATTCCCAGGAATTGAAAAATATGATATTGAGAGAAATGCATAATGTACCTTATCTTGGGCACCTAGGTTATCAGAAAACTATTGCAGCAGTCAAGAGCCAATATTATTGGCCAGGCATGAAGAAAGAGGTTGCTGATTTTATTGCCAAATGTTTGGAATGTCAAAAGGTAAAGGCTGAGCATAGACACCTAGCTGGTTTTCTACAATCATTACCCATTTCTGAGTGGAAATGGGAAGTTGTAACAATGGATTTCATCACCAAACTGCCCAGAACAAACAAGCAACATGATTCTATCATGGTAGTAGTGGATAAGCTTACTAAAGATGCCCATTTTATTCTAGTTAAGCTCACTCACAAGGAAACCAACATTGTTGATGTTTATATGAAGGAAATTGCTCAATTACATGGCATACCCAAGATACTTGTGTCTGACAGAGATCCAAAATTTACATCAAATTTTTGGAAGGGATTATTTAATGGGTTTGGAACAAATTTGAATTTTAGCACATCTTATCATCCATAATGAGATGGACAAATAGAGAGGGTGAATCAAGTCATTGAGGATATGTTGAGGATGTATGTGATGGATAAACCATCAAAATGGGAAGACTACTTACACTTAGTATAATTTTCTTATAGCAATGGGTACCAAACATCTCTAAAGATGAGCCCATTTGAGGAACTTTATGGCAGAAAGTGCAACACACTGGTAAGCCGGGACAACCCAACAGATAGAGTAGTGGTTGGGCCTGATTTACTGAGGGAAATGGAGGAGAAAATGTTGAAAACAAAACAAAATTTAAAGGATTCCCAAGATAGGAAGAAAAGATATGCTGATAAGGGAAGAACTCATAGGGAATTTAAAGTTGGGGACCATATATTCTTGAAAGTAAAAGCCAATAGAAGTTCCCTGAAGTTGGGAAATTGTTCAAAGATGGCATCTTGCTATTGTGGACCGTTTGAGATCCTAGAGAGGATTGGTCCAGTAGATTATATGATTGCATTGCCTGCATCTATGTCTATTCATAATGTATTTCATGTATCATTACTAAATAAATATATACCTGATGTTAATCATGTTATTAATTGGAATGTGATTCAGGTGGAGCAAGAAGGCGCTTTCCAAGTGCATCCAGTACGCATTCTGGATCGAAAAATCAAATAGCTCCGAAATTGAGCCATAGGGCTTGTAAAGGTCCAATGGTCCATGTATGGTACTGAGGACACTACTTGGGAGCATGAGGATGCAATGCATGCATAATACCCGCATATTTTTGAGGATTTTTGAAGTTTTGTTGTATATGTGTACATAATGCACTGAGGACAATGCATAAATAAGGGGAGGGGATTGTAATATCCCTAGGCCGAACCCAATTGTAAATGTTAATACAAATGCATGTAAGTTGGTGAGTTGTTTTGACATCATTTTTGTATGCACCTTCCATGGTATAGCACGCACATGTACTGTGCAGTAAAATGATGGAGTGTGCACATTCCAGGATACTGCGTGCAACAACTTAAGTGCGTGCGAATTTGAGGCCAGGGATCCTTTGTCTATATGATGTGTTTTATAGGCTGGTGAGCCAATTATTATAAGCTAGGATGCTTATGTTTTGATTAGGCCAGAGAGCCTATATGTTAAAGGACAGTGCACCTATTTTTGTATATGTCTCATAATTAATATAAAATACATCGTTGCGTGCAGACCGATCACAATAAAGAGTATGGGGGACTAAACTCCACTAGTTAGGGAAAGGAGGGTATATAATTTAAGGAAAGGGGGCAAAGCTAGGGAGCTTAAGCTAAAAAAGAATATTATATTAATATTTCTTAAAGTATAAAGTATGGATAATTATTTTATCCTAAGTCCCAAAGTTGGGGACAAGTGGGCCAAAGTGGCTCCCAACATGACAAGTGTCAAGTTGGGAACATGCATACATATTGTTGGGACTTAGTTCATTTCCGGGCATCTCTTCCATCATTCATTCATCTAGTCAATCATCTATGAGCGTTCACACACCCATTGATCTATGCTTCGTACCTTCATGGAACTGTACCTAAACATGTACCCACAACGATATCTATTTAGGTAGTTGGTTAGCTTGGGAGCTGGATTGAAGAAGCAGGTTGTCAGGCCTATGGGATATTGAAGAGATGGGTTTTCAAGCCCGTGAGCAATTTCTCTCTGGGTGAGAGAATTGTTGGGAATTGATTTCCTGAAGGTGTTAAACTGCAACTACAGGGCTCTGAGACTTCCTATTCGATCTGTTGCTAAAGCTTGGAAAGGAAGTGGGGCAACCGAAGGACTGTTGAGCAGATAAGGGGCACACATCTTGGGGTGGGACAAGAATGTGGAGAATGAGGGACTATAGGCTATTAGTTTGAGTTGGCACCTGTGACAGAGTCTTTCCTGTTGTCCATGAACTATTAGCCTGGTTAGGAATCCCTTTACCCGGGTGGAGTTCAGTCCCAACTCGAGGGTGACCCACTGCTGAGAGTGATGAGTAGTGTTGTCTAAGGATGGGAGGTTCATGGAAGTTTTGCACACAGTTGGTGAAATTCTTACCAAGATAAGTGTCAATTGTGTGATAAATTTACATGTTGCATTATTATTTACATGTTTAATTTTATGGGTATTGCCTGTATATGCTGCATGAATATGTTTATTTCTATTTTAGTATGAATCTGTGCATTTACAATATGTATTTATCTATTTAATTTTTATATATAAAGTTACGCAAGAGTTTTGTGTGTATATGTTTTAATTGCATGCAGTTCAAAAAATTTATGTGGCATAGCTCAGTTGGATACTGGGTATATTACAGTATGTTCCAAAGAGAGAATAAAAGTGTTCTCTCATGTATCGTGTCCTGGCCTGGGTGGTCAGGGACGTTACATATCAACTCATGGAATATCTCATCATAGTTAGAAATCATTTTAACTAATTCATCTTTATGACTGAGATCAAAACGTTTGAAAGTATAATATTTATCCATATCTTTTTCTAGCATTCACAATTCTTTTCAATTTCCTTTTTCTAACAAGAGAGAGAGATCAGTTTTTAGGTGATGAGTTCACATAATGTATTCAATCCCATATTTAGTAATATTATATTTGTTCCTTGATCGATAGAAGATGGCTTTCCTGTCATACAAGTATGGACTACCCAATATAATCCTCCAAACAGGGAAAATTTTAGGGGATAAATTTCGCCCATGGGATA
>ML853560.1:5561-17700 GCA_009831015.1 Picea engelmannii
TGTCTTTTAATTTCCAGTGCATATGGAACTCAATGTGTTCCTAACTCGAATTGGAATTGAGGTGCTCTTTATTTTCCATTGCACATAGCACTCAATGTTCAGACCATAATAAATAAAAGGCAAGGGTTGGAAAAATGTTGCATTGAAAACAAGGGATGCAACACACCCTCCACAAAGGCACCCATAAATGAGACAATATGAGCCATTGATTATTGGAAACCCCATGTCCAAATGTATTTCCCCCATCCAAATCATCTTCAATACATGGCCTAGAGAGGGTCTTCTTGGAAAACATTTCTTGACTTGGGGATTGGTCTACTCAATAGGGCACCATGACACCCCTCCCATACCTAAATTAGGAAAAACTTATAAGGTCTTTGAGAATTTGTTTAATTTGAAAAGGAGAGATTTGATGCACATGTTTGGGTGGTTATTTTATTATAGATAGATTACTTGGCATGATTAATGTGACTTGTGGACCCTTGAAGGGCGTACTTGTTTGTCTTTGCAGGACCTTTCCCACAGGTTGGACTTTGGACCCCACATGAGGAAGACCATGAATGGTGATGTTGCACTTATAGGGTGGAGGAAGTTTCCTTTGGAGGCACCTGGACATCACTAGACGATGATATTGCACCACATTCCACTTAGACGTTGGCCTTTGGAGGTCTAGGATGTCACCCATTAGCCCTCGATGTCACCCTTGAGATAGGGTTCGATGGATCACATGGTGGTTGGACAGGAGGAGACCATGGAATGACACATAGGTACATGAGAGCATGACACATGGCCTTTGGAGGCCCAAAGTTCCACCATTTCAGCCTTCATGTTACACTTATGAGCTTTATGTCACCCTTCTAGGGCATGACGTCACCCTATTAGGGTTTATTTTGATGGAATTTTTATTTTTTTGAATTTATAAAAAGATGATTAAGGGGTCATCCCCTCTTGTAGATACGTGAATTTTCATTTGAGTCTCTTGAATGGATAGGATTTCCATATAAATATGGCTAGCCAAATTTCATTTTGAATCAACACAAATTCTCACCTTTGTGAGAAATTTTAGCTATTTTTGGGAAATTGGCTTCTTTCTCTTATGTGCTATCTCTTGGAGGTCAAGTTTGGATACTTTTTTGTTGGTTTTTTGGATGGTATTTCTGCAATTAGGGTTTGTTCTTGTCATATCTTGGAGAAGTAAGTAAAGTTCTGCAATTTTATCTCATGCTATTAAATGTTTTATGGTGATTTTTACTTGTTCATATTTAAGATCTTGCTTGGAAAAACCCTAAGAGAGGAGCATAAGTGATTCCTCTTCTCACAAGGTTAATTTTATCCATAATTTGTGAAAAAATCCTACATAGGGTTATAATCCTAAAGCCCTAAAGTGCTATCACTTTAGGATTTTATCCCTAAACTCTTGATTCTTGACCTATGTGAAGCTACAAGAAGGGATAAAAGGTTTCTAGGGCCAAGAAGTGCTTGCACCCTAGAAGATCCCTCTCCTCAAGGTTTAATCTCTAAGGCACTAATGTGCTAGCACCTTAGATATTGAATCCTACCTCTTGGTTACATCTAGATCAAGTTCCAAGCTAGTTGCATTTCATGTTGTAAAGACTCCATAGCCGTAAGGCACTCATCTTTAAGATCTCTTGTGGTGAAAGTTATCAACAAACTCTTTATTTTTAATCTCTCAAGCTTCCTACTAACTTTATTAACAATAACTTAAGCTAATTTGGTAGTAAATTTGTTGCTGTTGCAAAAGTTTGCTATAGCCACCCGATAACACTTAAATTTGCTGCATACATTGGTTTAAAGGTGGTCTAACATACCCAAAAATTGCATCAAACAATTGGATAATATTCTATTAAGTCAATGCTAAGATTTTATGGTCAATTGTTGCAATTCTGAAGCATATTTATTGCTACTGTTATAAATTTATATTGCTGTTGTAAGACCGTTGTACTGCTGCAAATTTGTACCAGCCATAGCAAATTCTATTTGTCTAGTGTCTTATGAGGTTCTAATTGCATGTCTGTACTTGGAAGTAATCATATAAATCCTATAAAGTGTTCTTGTTCCAAGCAGGTGTTTAAACAAATCCACATCTCATCCATTTCATTGACCTAGATCTTGACTTAGGTGATCAAGAGAGGGGGTGATAGTCTTGGCTAACAAATTTGACACTTTTATCCCTTTAGGTCATCAGGGAAGCCTCCTGTTAGCACCTAGATTTACAATATCAAAATATAGCAACGCGTTGTTGGAATATACCAGTTTTTGCAGTGCATTGATTGAAAAATATAATGAGGCTCTACCAGAAGTTCAAAAATTTGGCCTTTAAGTGTTTTTTTATAAAAATATTGGGCCTTTAATACCATATCCCATTTGAATGCAAAGTAACCATCCTGTGTCTAGACAGACCATCGAGTCCAAATATCAAACCCAGACATTGTCCTAATGTTATAACACGAAATATTCAAGTCAAAAGATTTTGGCCTTTTAGTCAACTTGCCCGGAACCCATCCATTCATTGCCTTCTTTGGTTGAGTGAATATTCATTTTGATTCCTTCACCAACTCAAAATCCCTCGTCAAATTTCCTCGTCAAACTAAACCTATGGCTTATTATATTCTTTATTTTATTTAAATTATGTTTAAATAAAATAAAATAAAATTAAAATTAAAACTGATGGAATATCCAACAATAATGAGAGGGGGGGGTGAATCAATATTGTCTACTTTTTCTTATTAATTTCACCAATATTAAGCACACACATTAATTATTCAATTAAGAAATATATGATAAACAATAAACCCTTATGAACACAAGATTTTATCTTGGAACCCAACAGGGGGAACCACCAACTCTTTTCTCATTAATAATTTGTTCTTTTACAAAACTGTTTTCAAGCTACAATTTGATGGAGAGAATTTCCCCAAGTTTATTCAGCTATGATTGAAGGGATGCTGCAACACCCTATTTACTAGCTACAATTGGAAGGAGGCTACGACCCCCTAGTTTATCAACTACCACTGAAAGGATGCTTCAACACCCTATTTACTGGCTACAACTGGAAGGAGTCTTTGACCCCTTGTTTAGTCAGCTACAACTGAAAAGGAAGCACCTACTCCCCTTATTCACCAGCACCAACTGGTAGGAGGCTTCGACCCCCTTGTTTAGTCATCTACCACTGACAAGGAAGCACCTACTCCCCTTGCAGGCTCCAACCTGCCCTGGGCCCCACCCAACCACCCTTAATTTCATAATCCAATTCAATCTTTTCTTCTCTTCATGAATTTGATTCATGCAACCATTAACACAAGTCCCATCAGATTTGAGTTTTTGAACTTCGACTTGTTTTCCCTTGCTCCACCCTTCCTCCCTTTATGCAGGTTATAACACTCATAACACTTTTACTGTACTTTGTTCAAGGTGTTTATAAACACACATAGATACTATCAATTCTTCAAGTCTTCCTAGAATCATTAACTGCTATACTTTCTACTTATCTACTGCAACCTCTGCTTGTATGTTCTTATGGTTATCTGTAGTTAAACTTCATCTCTTTCTCTTTGGCTTCTATCATTTAATCTTCAATGAATATACTGCAATCCAATAAAGGTGTTCTATATCTAATACTGGATTGCATAATTGTTGCTCTGTCTTCTTCTGTTCTTGTTCTTCAATAAGACATTTACAGACACCTTAGAACTAACAGTTCTTCATATTGGACTCTGCTTCTGTTTTTATCTTCTTATCTGAATTGCAGAGACACATTCTTCTCACCACTCTTTCTCGTTTATATATTCATCCAACTGGTGTGAGCTATGAAACATTGTGTCCCTTTTTTTGGACCATCGCACCTCTTCAATTTAACATTAACAATAATCACTATTATTATTCAAACATTAATGTTAATTATTTTAACTTAGTGAGAGTTATTTTTCGTAGATCGATCACAAGTATGGATCAATTTCTTTTGAACTTGATTCAAATAAAGCAAAAACTGATTTTTGTTGAGGCGCTTCCTTCAAATCATTACATATGATCGACAACACAAAACCACATGCTTATAAATTTAAGTAGTGCCTTCTTCTTTCTCCCTTTTCCTTTTAGCCCTCATATGTCCAGTGATGGGATCGTGTTCTTCGGTACTTCTTCCTTCGATACTTTAGGACTTTGCAAACTTTCAAATCTCTCGAATCAGATTTTGCCGAAACAGATCGGGCAATCAATATTCACTCCTTCGTTTAGATGTACGATCCAGGCTTATCACTTGCCTTTCAAGTAAATCGTTGATCAAGACTTGATCAACAATTGAATGGACGATTCTCATTTACTTTGGGTCTTCGGGGGTTCGAATAATCACTACTCCATTTTCCTCCTAAGTGATCACTTGCTGAATAAGTCATAAAATGGTGGATACCGCTTGCTGTCGGTTAACACTTCCACTTACACTATCCTTCCACTGTACTTGATCAACGGTCGAGAATGCTCTCGAACTGTTCTTCAGATCGGATGACTCATGTCCACTTCGGGACTTCGGCTTTCGGGACTTCGGGACTTAGGTCATTTGTTGGTGGTGAAACTCCCGAAGTAAAACTCCTGGAGTGATGTAACTTACTGATGTCACTTGGTGACATGGCACGGTCCGAGCGGATGCCACGTGTCACTCAGATTCGTTATTTACACATACCTAAAATGTCGATTTCATATTGACACTTGTCATTATCTAACTGTACCACACGTCCTTGTTGATGTGGTTTGCTGATGTAGATCTCCTGATGTAGCACATATTCTTCTCCTTGATCTAATAGTCAAAATACTATCCGAAATGTATCTCAGATCGACGGCTGAGAGTGACTTCGGAATTTCAACCTTCGGGACTTCGGGTAATTCGATCTCTCAACTTCCTAGTTCTCCCGAAGTGAGATTCCCCAAAGTGTAACCTCCTCACAACTTTTAACCCGAAATGAATGTTGTTCGTTGATCATGATCTTAGCTCGATGACTCGATCTGTCTACGATGCTTCTTTGCCTTGGTTTAAATCCAACAATTGTTCTTATTTTCTTGTTCTATCCTTCCACTTTAAAGTGATCCAACAACTGTCAGGAATTCAGGTATTCAAGATCTCAACCCTTGCTTATCCTATCCTTCCACTTAAATTGATCCAATGGCTTTTGAGAATTCAGGTATTCGATATCTCAACGCTTTTTCCTTGCTTATCCTATCCTTCCACTCAAATTAATCCATCGATCAAGAATGGTCTCGGAGTAGATCAACGATCATGGATGATTATGGGGTCCCAACTAGCATGACGTTTAAAACTCTCGTTGAGCTCCGCAATGGAAAACTGCTTGTTGTTAGTGGAATTGATGCCAACCGTAGATATATTTGGTGAGTGACGATCGACGGTCTAGACTAATTGTGGGATTGGAATTAGCACTTTGTTTAATTCTCCTTTCGATCTCCACAATCTATCCCTGCCGTTGATCTGGCCCTTGCATACCAACGGTCCTGATTTGATCTGATCTTTGACTAGTCCTCCAACGATCCTTCTCTTGTAATCTGACGGTCTAGACTGATTGTGGGATTGGGAATACCACACTTTTTGATTCTCCTTTTTCTCTCCACAATCCATCCATGCCGTTGATCTGACGCTTGAGTATTCAACAATCCCGACTTGATATGATCATGTTTCTACAACGCACTTTCCCTTCTAAGTATCATCACGTCATCTCTTCTGAGCTTTGATCTTTATTCGCTAACCCTCTTGAGCTTTAATATCTGCATACTATCCAACGGTCCAGAATTTATCTGATCATGTTTATGCAATGCGTGTCCCTTCTGAGTTTCATCATGTCACCTCTTCTGAGCTTTGATCTTTATTCGCTAACCCTCTTGAGCTTTAATCTCTGCATACTATCATACTGTTTGACATCAATGATGCCCGCATATGTTTAATTGACATGAACTTTGCATACTGTTTACTGTTTGAAATCAATGACAACACATTAATGACACTATGTCCAACAAAAACTTATTACCTACCATCTTTTCATTACATATACTCATCTATATCATACCATATATGTTAATCAAACTAAACCTATGGCTTGTTATATGCTTTATTTTATTTAAATTATATTTAAATAAAATAAAATAAAAATAAAAATAAAACTTATTACCTACCATCTACTCATCCTATAAGTTAATCTTGTGTCCACATTGTTGACACCCAAAAGCGCAACGTAGGGTGCCTCCATGCAAATTGGTTGCAATGCCTTATTATTTATGTATAATTAATAATATATTAGATAGGTGGGACCCAGTGTGTAAATATGATGAAGGATGACTCATCTCTTGTGTGCTCATGTCTTGGTTGCGAAATAAGCTCTACAATTTGTTGTCTCGAAATCACTCTTTAAAACAAAATAGGCAAACAACAAGGTTATTAGCGATTTGATTAAAAGAGAAATGGTATTGTTTTGATGATCATCACGGTTCTATTCTGTTGCACATAGTTTGAATGAGAATTGAAACTCCAAACTTGAATTTGTATATGGTTATGGCATTGTGTTACTATGATTTAGTGTTAAAGGGTTATGAACTATTGTTTAAGTTTAAAATTCATAAGTGTTTGGGGCATGGATTCCCTAGCAAGTGTGGACATATAATATGTTGGTGCAAAAAGGTTGGCGCACACATTAAGTTTGAAAACATAGTGTAAGGGTGGCATATCCGACTTGCATTGAATTTGGGATGGCTATGGTGGATTATGCGTTGTATGTGCTAGTGCGCTCGTACTGGGATATGGGTGATGGAGTAAATGTGGATACCAAGTTCACTTGGTGATAAACCCAATCTGTTATATGGCAGTATTGAAGTTATGACAATATTGAAAGACAATGTTTAAGAGTTATGGTCGTGCTGTGTTAGCATGCTTGAGGTGATCGAGTTTTTAGTTGGATAGAATGTTTTTGTTGACAAATTTTATATTTTTTGAATGAACTTTGCGAATAGGAACAAAAGTGAAGAGTGGAAGATTTGTTATTTAAAATCTCAGTTTAATTGTTTCATTACACACAGGGGTCCCTTTTGGTCGATTTTGAGAAACTGTGTAGTGGTTAAAGAACACTGATTGCAACGGTTTCAGACCCATTCTGTCTATACATCAATTGTTAGTGTTGGTTGTTGGGTCACTATGCTCTCTAGGCCATACCGTGCGCCAATTTGTTTATGTTATAGCTGTTGGAATGTTTCCTGGGACAATCATTTATTAAATGAATTCTGTGAATATAATTTAAAAATACACAGTGAACAGTCTTGGAGTTTGAAACAACAATCTTGGAGTTTGAAACAACAGTCTTGGAATTTTGAAATAGAGTATTGGATTTTGATTTTGAAACAAAAAAGTGTTTGGCAATTTTGTTGTTACAATGATGGTATTGTTTTGTATGGAAAATGATAGAACAATAACCATTTGGTTCCCTTTCATTGCACCATTTTTCACACATTACATTCCCTTCATTTTTCCACATACACTTATAGCATTCCATGTTCTATTATAAGAATTTTAAAGGAAAACAATCTGTATGAAAACAAAATGGATGGATATAGAGGTTGGTTGATGACTGGTGTTTGAGAGTTGGATATATACACAATTTGATTATTTATGTGATTTCTTGAACCATATATGTGTATCTTGTCCCATCCATGCTACCATATTTCACACACTACAAAACCCCTCATATTCCCAATGACCTTATCACTCCCTATTCAGATGGAAATTGATTGATGAAGTTTTCAATGGATGGATTGCATATGTTCTGTAGTGGATAACAGAGCCAAATTTCAATTTTATTTAGGTAGAGTTTCATGCATGGATTATTAATATTTTTTCATGATTTATTGAATATTGCTATAGGATGAGCTTTTTCAACAGATGCTGTAATGGCAGAGGTAATAGAGGCATGGGAAATTAGCAGAGGGGTCATATAAGACGACGATTTTCCATACATTTCGATGCTAACTCACATGAATTGAACCATCTTTTCCAAGCTGGCTTCTTCAACCTAGTAGGCCATGGAATCCTCCATCCCTGACTAGAAAGACCTCCCTTCCAAGCACATCAAAATATCTCTAGTGTTCGAGTCCCTCCTGTTGACCAAAATTTGGTCATCTTTATTTTCCTGCTCTTGGATTCATAAAAATCCTTGATATCAAAAGAAGACATTTTTGAACTTTTATAAGTTCACTCTACAACCCCCAGTCTCAGCTTCACCACACTTTTTTCGGATCATAAATCTGTTTCTGTATGCCTAAGTTACTCAAGATCTTGTCCATAGGTACGATTTTGAAGAATATTTTTAAGTATCATGTTCACCTATCCTCTCCTATATTACAATGCTACCATACTTAAAATTTTCACTCAACATCTCTTTCTCCATACTCAGTCATTTTCAGTATTCGCAGGTTCACGGGTTGGCATAATCATACATCCCCTCACCTTCTTACACTTCCTCACCCCCGCTCCCGCTGCCTACATTTCTCCTCCCTCACTTTTGTCATCTACATTTCTCCCCTTTCCCCCGAACTACTCATAATCCTCATCGGGTTTGCAGACACCAGTCATCCCTCACTACCTTATTCACCTCACTCCCCAACCCACCAACCTGTCCTTGCAACCTACAAACTACCCCCTTGAATTCCACTGCCTACAATTTTCCCTTCACTTACCCTTCCGCCTGATTTCCCATACTTAACCATTATTCCAAAGTTTTCTCCTTTTAAAGGATGAACCAATAAGAACATTCCACATGAAAACATGGAATTGTGACACATGACAACTCATGGAGGGAGACACGTGGAATATTGTTATTAGAGACACATGGAAATTTATTACAAAGACACGTGGCAGTATATGAATGGATGATTCATTGATTACTGGGCATGCGATGGACGACAACGAGATTCCAAAATTATTATTTTATTCGACAATTTTCCAAGGGCCGAATCTTCCAAGCTCCATAATTTCCTCTCTTCTTGTGTTTCTTGCTAAGTTATCAAACACTTGGTATTATATATCATGAAGAAAATAATATCCCAATGCATGTGGGATATACTTTTAAACCAAAAAGTCGAAATTTATGAAGGGAAGCACAAAAATCAACCAAGGGCATAGATTTTCCCATCAACTTTGATCGACGGTGGCTGAGAGTTGATCTTGCAGAGGCCATAACTTGAGCTACGAGTGTCGGAATAACGAAAAATTTATACCGTTGGAAAGGTATTTCAATACAGAATATGTTGGTACAGTTTTCAAATGTTGAAAGTTGATAATTTTTTTCTCAGAAATTAAAATATCATTCAGATGCATTTTTAATGGGCCTACATGACAACTCAACTTCACGAGCTCATATCTTGAGATCCGAGCGACGGATTTGGGAAAAAATTATATCATTGGAAAGATGAGATGATGAAGAGAACATAAGAAGTGGTTTTCATGGATATAAATTTGGTTTTCACTTCCATAAAATTAAATTATAGTCGTCCTCCTTTGATGGAAAATTAATCAAATTTAAAAAAAAAAGTTTAATTAAAAACTTTTATTAAAAAAGGAGAGGCACCCACTTTAAATATAATTGTATTAATGATGTGAATTCATTAATGAAAAATTAATGAGACATTGATTAAATAGAATGTTTCAAGAAGTAACTTGTATCGAAATTTCTAGAAGGGAGAAACCCTAACTACTCAAGTAGTTAAAAAATCTCTTCTTAAAAAGGGAAGAGAGGCTTCATCAAGAGGCCAAGATTCAATATTGTCAGAGGGGCAGGGAAGAATATCAGAGGAAGAAAAAGGTACAGCCATGGATACACAATCAAGCTTCTGATCAAAAGAAATAAATCTCCATCTTCTCAATTTTTTTTTTATATATATTCTTCTACACCACTTCTCATAATTTTATGCTAGAATCTCAAAGTTGGGAACAAGGCTGAGTTGTTGAGTGTTCTTCTTATATTCTTCTAAGATCTTTTCTTATATGATCATGTAGTATTTGCAGCCACCTATATGGCGGTCAAATATTTTGTAATGAAAAAAATCTTTCATAAATAAAACTCCACAAAGAATTGCTTCGGGGTTGATCTCGACTGTGCTTTGTAACCCTATTTTCAGAATATAAAGTATTTGAGGTTGACCTATAAAATTCTCTTTTGATCTTGATTGTAGTACTATGTTAAAATTATTTGAGATGATCAAATCATTCTCTCCTATGAAGAAGATATGGATGTATTTATATATTATTAAGAAGATTGTGTGTGATGGTGATCACAATTTAATTCTGATGTTGAAGCCCTCCTTCAATCTTTTTTGATTAAAAGACCTTTGCTGCACATAAAAATCATATTGGGTTATTGAAGAACCATTCTCATATAAATCCAAGAAATAAAGATTTGTGGTTTGTTGTCTAGCACTCTCCCTACTCCAAGATATTCAAAGATATATCTTTTAGCCAAAGAGGAGAACCACCTCTCTAAAAACGAAAGGGTCTAATGTCCTCACGAGGTTTTAATTTTGGTCATGACGGATTTAAGTGTCAACACCTCCTCATGTGTCGATGCGACCAGAGCCGCCCGCCAACGATGGTTGGAAAGATATTGTACACCAACATGTTGTTCACCACCATGGTTGGCCCACTTCATCATTGCATTTACTACCACCATCACCACCAATTAATCCAAATGCCCAAGTTTCCCATGTTGTTTTTCCAATAGAATCATCACATTCTACCAAAAGATTGAAAACAGATGTCCCCAAGCCTGTGAAGGACACGAGAAAAGGAATAACCACTCACTCCAACTCATCCAAAGAATCTGCCAAATCATTCTCCTCTCGCCTTCATCTTAAGGATGCCTATTCTCATTCTATTAGTGTAGTTCAGACTCAATGCTCTAACTAGTCAAAAGATGCCATAGAAAAATCAAGAGGGGGAAACAATGAGAAGAGGCCTAATGCTTCTCATAGTAAATATGGATTTTGATGATGATTATTGTTGTTTCATATGTTGAAGACAATATTTTTACTTGGACAAAGTTTTGGAAAGCAAGTTTATATTTAGGCATTCTTTTTTGGGACAACATGGATATAATATTTTTGGATATGATCATATTTTATTTTGCTGATATTTAAAATATTTGATTATAATTTTGAAAATGGGAGTTACAAGGAGGATATATTTGGGATCAAATGATTGAGTTTTATATTTTATTATTTGATGATTATTAAAAGAAATAATTGGGAGTCACAGGGGGTCCCACCTATTTAGTTATTATTAATTAAGACCTTTATTTATATATACTATTATTACTTGTCTCAAATAATTAGTTAAGTTAATTTGATTTAACTAAAGAAAGGTAGTTGAACTACCATAATTTATTGAGAAGGAATAAAATCTCAATGAGAGGAGGAGACAAAAGAGAGAATAGAAGAAGAACTACAACCATAAGGTTTTCTATATACTAGTGAGATACTTTCAACTTTCATTCATTTTGAGTTTACTAGAAATCTCAATCCTATTGATGAAAGCAAGGTCTTATTGAAGGAAACAAGATTCAAAAACCGAGTCACATATTTCAACAACTTGTTTTAAAGGTGTATGATTTATCTTTGATGGTCTATGCATTTTTGTTTGTGCATGAATTGAGTTTCATGATTGATAAAGAATATCTTGCAGACTTAAGTGACAACATGTTGTGGAAGGTTGATCCAAATCTTTAGCTTCGATTTTCTTCTTGATTGTCATAGTATTTTTGTATGGTGCCCATCGAAGGCTTCTAAATTTGATTTTGGTCCCTACCCTCGCAGGGGTTTGTAGAGAGAACTCAGTTTTGTATCTCATAATGAAATAAATGAAAAATATGATTACTGTTTCAGTCTCACACATGTGTTTTAATGATATGGTTCATTCTTTTTCTTTGATCTCCATATATACATTTGTATAATTTTTGTACACATTCATGTAACTTTGTTTAAGTTTACTTCTTTTGCATTGATAGATACACCACATAAAAACCAACCTTGGTCCTTTGTAATTAATACTTGTGGATTAAACGATTTTTTATGAGGCTATAAACCC
>ML853560.1:17800-27802 GCA_009831015.1 Picea engelmannii
TAATGCTGAAGAAGACTGAAGAACCAAAGTCCCATGTAGAAAGGAAATCCACCATGCTGAAGTAGTCCAACCACCATTGTAAGCCCGGGTCCCATGTCCAAGTGCTCATGTGAACTCCCCGTAGAATATTTTGGAACCCAATAGCCAACTCCAAATGATGATCTAAAGACTGACACCTATCATGTGGATCCAAATAAGAAGATCCATCCACATAGTGGAAAAGGGTCATAGCAGAATCTAGAAGGAATAATACCACTGTAGAATATGCAGATTGAACACTGGTAACTAGATCCTTATCTGGGACATTGATGTTCTCTACAGAAGGTGGAGTAGAGTCATCAAATAAAATATGGAAGTGGTTGTCATCCTAGAAATGACAACTATCCATATACCAATCATCACAATCGTCCTCAAAATCATACCAAACATATCTTTCTTGATTATATTCAATCATGAGGCCCTGCATAAGAAATCTCTCCTGCATGTCATTCATTGAATCTTGAATACTATGAAAACTATCATTGAGGCCATATGTGAGGCTGGCTGTGAGGCTATGTGTGACGCTGTTTGTGAGGCCATGTACAAATGCATCCAATCTGTCATCCAATTGGGCTTTGAATGATTCAAGAATTTCTTTCAAGGTTTGAGAAGAAATAACCATCTGAGCACCATGTGAACTCTTCAGTCCTGCAGCCGTCACGGACAAACTCAAAAAATAAACCCAAGAAGTTTCGGCAGAAAATCGCGGCTTTTTCTGGAAAAACCCTAAAAAACTGTTGAACTTAAAATGCTCATAACTTCACTTCCCGGACTTCGTTTCGGCTGATTTTGTTTTTGAAATTGGGTGAAATTGTGAGAAGAACTCAGATCTGTAATTTATGTGGGCAAATTCTGCCTCCAAATGCTACATAAATAAAAATAAACCGTGCTGCTGTCCGCAGAAAAAACCCTGAAAAATTGCAGATTTTAAAACCTCAATATCTTGACCTTCCAGACTCCGTTTCGACCATTCTTTTTTTTTTTTAACTTGGGTGTTTTTCTGAGAGGAACTCATATATACAACCCTTTTCTGCAAATTTTTCACAGAAATATACTGAAAATTTCTAGAATGTCGCGGCCCTCTTTTTTCTTCTTCGAAAAAAAAAATCTGCAAAAATAAAAAATAGTTGCCCACAACTCCGGCCAAGGAAAGTGCTCTAATACCAATTGTTAAGAACCAAAGACCTGAATACAAAATATCACAATAGATCCAAATATATCTGAATATAATCACCACACAATATATATGAAACCATATAGAAAACCACAACTTTATTATAGAAACCCTTGAGGTAGGGCAACACCATACAATGGATCCTATTATGGAAGAGATCCTCTCCTGTTCACTTGCCTCTTCGAGGGGGCATCCTCCTAATGAGCTTCAGCTCCAAATACAGTATTTCTCTTCATGTCTCATTACATTGCTTGAACCCCTTTATATAGTGCTACCATCACCTAAGAACATTCTAGAGGAGGAATCTTCTAGAAGTAGAACCTTCTAAGAAGTCCTCTTACATTTATTATATTTAACTACCACAGTGGGCCTTATTTAATAATATAGTGGACCTAGTCCACCTTACATTGAATGACCTCCACTATTATCACTATGGGCCCTCTGGGCCCCCCCACTACCTCTCTAGCTACCTTACACATTATATTATGTCGTTGGATAATATTATTTTGTTCTCACTATTATATTATATCTTTCAAAACAATATTATATTATATCGTTCAAAACCATTATATTATATCGTTCAAAAAAGTATCGTGGCTCATTCCATTATTATTTATGCCTTATCTAAATGTCGAAGCAACATCCCATACCATATGTCAAAGCCTCATGCCAATCATCGACTTCACAAATTGTATGCCAAGTTAACCTTTGCCACAACCTAAGCCTGGAATATATTGCACTACACATCGAATAAAGTCCCATATATCAACATATATAAATCACCTTGTATACAAACTCGCCATGCATATGGGAGAATGCACCGAGTTCAAAACAAAAAGTTCAAGATTAATGAACCTCATTTGTCAAACTAAGAGATCGACGGTTTCTGTACTTCATTTTCAGGTGCGCAGAAATAAAGATTCAGAGCTCCAAATCAAGCTAGAGTGGATTCGATGGAAAGTTAGAACGATGGAGAATGCATAGAAGAAGGATTCAAGATAAGTTTGGTTTCTTGGTGGCCGCACCTTCGACAGATTCATGGTTTAGTTACAATAGAACCAACATCACCGCCATAAATAAAACACTCAGCTAAAATAGGAGGATTATATCCAAAATCTCCAAGGATTGAGGTAATCTACAACACATTTCCTCCATGGATATCAAACAAAGAATCATTCATTCAAAGGATTTGATGTAAACCCTTGATTTGGTTTTTTGGCTGGTGATGAAAATTCAGTTTGAGCATTATAAGATCGGGCTCTTAGAAGGAAGCAAAAAAAGGGGATTGGAGTGAGAATATGTGGGCACTGTAGGGAAATATATTAATTTTATGCAACATCTCATGCTCAAGGATTCAAACATTTTGATGGTTGGATCTTGTATCCATGTACTTTCTTTTATGTCTTATTTGAATATAATGAGCATTTCTGCAATGCATTGATGTTCACACAATTTCAACTTTGATTACAATGAAGATTTCACTGTAAATTACCTATTTTTGCAATTTGTATTCAAATATTTGACTCAAACTAAAATATGATTTTGATTCTGAGTATCTGCTAATGATATACAAGTTGAACAATTGTGACGCTTATGTATTTATATCTGTCTTCTATTCCTCCATATCAAATTGTTCATTAATTGTCTTGTCATCAAAGTGACTGCCCTTGACTATATGAGGTATTTCCATATTTTGAGATTTAGTTGATGGGCTTTACCAAATATTTAACCTTTCAACCCACTTGATCCACCTATCAACCTAAACCAAACAACTATTACAATAACTGAGGTTCCATAGCTTTGTGACATAACAGTCTGGTGCATACTTTAGGGATAACACCTCCCCTGTGATGGACCTCCTCCATCACCAAAATGAGGGTTTTTTTTACTAAGATGACAATGGTAGGATTTTATGTAGTTATGAAAGATTTGGGCTACTTGTTGTGGGGTTTTCACAAGTACAAATCCTGCGATAATAGGATTATAGGGGTTTTTGCTGCAATGTTATGAAGGTCTGATATCCTAATGTTGGTGTTGATGTTTGTAGCATTGGATAGGTACTTCCACACAGGTCTAAGTGTCTAGATGTGTGGAAGACATCCAAAGCCTTCTACCTTAGCAATTTACTTTAATTAAATAAATTATTAAACTAAAGTGCTTTTATTAACTAATTGAGTTTAATTTAATGAAATGCTAAAGTTATTAATATTAATGAATTAAATTAATTTTAACCACTGATCTCAAGTGAGTGAGATCTAATATCAATCGTTGATCACTTTGGAGATTAGGGTTATGGATCAACTAAATATTATAAAAGAAAACCAATGTGAGAGGATGAGACACATAAGCAAAAAGTCAGTGACTCATTGAGAGAAAGAGAAGGACTACTTGCTTAGTTCGAAAGAGAGGAGTGCCAAGGGAAACATGTGCAGGGTACGGGAAACCACTGTACAAATGCAGACAACATCGAGGAAGGCCGTGGGTAGGCCATTCAAGCAACGAGAAATATGTACGGGTCACATGCAAACCATATAGGCTGTGGGCAGTTTGTTGGGTAGTTTGGGCAGGTTGTTGGGTAGTTTGGGCAGCTAGATTTGGCAAAAAATATGTCTTTTCTCCGTGGACAATTTTCCATGTGAGGGAAGAACTTGTAAGCTTGGATATTCTTTTAATGAAGAGCTAATTTGAAGTGTAGAAATTTTTTGTGCATGTGTCATTGTGAAGTTGGTTTCTATTTTTCTTCCGCTATTTGTTTCTGTTAATTATTTCAACAAGTGTAAATTATTCAACAAGGAAATCACTAGGAAATAATTTATCTAGTGATGGGATTATAAATTTAACATGGTATCAGTGATTTAACTATGTAGGGAAGCCGATTTTAGGAAATTTTTGCAAATCTATAAATTAGTAGGTTAAATTCCATGACACTTTGTTCATATCTAGAAATGGAAACAACTTATCTTAGGTTCAAAGATCGGTTGGATGGAGCATCTAAATTTCCATCCTAGAAATGATCCAAATGGATGTTGGTGGCCTCCCACCTATTTTGACTGGCTCATTTTGGCAGTATTCCAGTTTGGCAGTTTTTTCCCTAGTTTTCGGGTCCCTAACTTGCAGGGCCGTTTGAGGCCCTAAACAACGTTTTTTAGGGCTTGCCACAGTCGGAATGAACTTTGATAGATAGAAGAAAAATTAGTATTCCTCATATAGACCTTTTGAATGGGCTATCGTGCGCCTAAAATGGAGATCATATGCAAAATCTACGACCCCAAAAATTTGATGTACTAACTTACCCAAACGAGGCCCACATGAATTTTGGCACTTCATCTCCTAGGGTTAGGTTTTTTGGATGTCCATGGTTTTTGACATTCCTGTTTATTGTAAAAAGGCCTCCAAAGCCTCATTGTAATCATCTTTTTGCGAATGAGCACAACCGTCACATCTCTTCTCAGAGATAAGATGCCACCATTCTAGCAAGCTTGTTTCCGTTGCATTTTACAGTTTCAGATTATTTCCTTATTGAATAGAAACCAGTTTTAATGTATATTTGTTATTCTGTGTTAAGCATCTTTTGATAATAATTTGTATTCATTTCACTATGCAAATATATTATGGATCATGAAAGCAAGGGTTTCTTTACTTTTGAAGGAACATGACCTTTGGGAGATTGTGGAGAAGGTTGTTCCTACATGATCGACATATGCAACAAAGAAGACCACTCTCAAGAAGAACGACATGGAATCCTAGAGAGTGATCTTGGATGTCATGAAGGATCATTTTATCCCTCATTTGGCAGAGAATCAGTTGACTAGAGAGATGTTCAAGGCTCCAGTGGATTTGTTCTAGAGTGACAACTTGAACTTGAACATGATATTGAGAAAGAAGATCAGATCCATCCAAATGTTAAGATATGACAATGTGACCAACTACTTCATGAGAATCACCCAGACACGTGATCAACTTGCAACCATTGGGGAGAAAGTGGATGATTCAGAACTTGCTACTGTGGCATTGAATGGGTTCACCAAGCCTTGGGAACCATTTTTCAAGGGGATCTGCACTCAGGAGAAACTCCCAGATTGGTAAAGGCTTTGGGATGATTGCATCTAGGAAGAGACTCGAGAGGAGTCCAAATCTAATAAGTAGGGAGGTAGTGATGAGGTCCTTTTCAGTTCGACAAGAAAGGGAAAAGGAAAGGGTTCCAACAAGAAGGGTAACATTGAAGGGGAAACCTCTCAGTTGGGGAAGAAGAAGGAATTGAGTAAGGTTAAGTTCTTCGCAAGCCACAAGAATGGGCATTATTCATCTTAGTGTTCGAAGAAGAAGAAAGGAAAAGAAAAATTGCAGCAGGTAACACGACAGTGTATTTGCAAAACAAGAGTCCTCATTGGATATTGGGGGACAAGACTCCCGAGGAAACATTCACAGGAGTGAAGCCATATAAGCAAATTTTAGGATCTTTGGTTGTCCAGTATACATCCATGTTCGTGTGGAGAAGAGGATGAAGTTGGATATTTCAGGAGAGAAGGGAATATTTGTGGGATACAATGAGACCTTAAAGGATTACATGATCTTCATACCAACTTAAAGGAAGAAAATTGTGAGCATATATGTTAAGTTTGAAGTGAACTTATCATCTAGGAAGTCTCATGAGTTACCACCAGTGGTAGAGGACAAGTAGCAGTAGGATCTAAAGGGAGAACAACATTCAGAGGATTCTGGTTCAAGGAGTCAACCTTCAGGTGGGGATGAGGAGTTAGTCCCTTCCATTTTTATGAGGAGACCCAAGTGGTTTGAGTAGACATTGAATGATTCTTAGGAACACGTTGAGGCTCCTAGGAGCACTGTCAGGGAGAGCATGCCTTTGAAGACGTTTCCAAACTTCATGGAACTAATAAATAATGTCATTGAAGATGATGCATATCATTAGGTTTATCAGAATGTTATGATGCAGGATGGTGTGTGGGATATTGTGCCAATATTGGAGGGACAACCAGTTCTAGGTGGCAGAAGTACCTTCCTTGCTAAGAGGGAGTGTTGATGTTCGTAGCATCGGACATGTACTTCCGCATAGGTCTAAGTGTCTATATGTGTGGAAGTCGTCCAAATCCTTTTACCTTAGTAATTTACTTTAATTAAAGGAATTATTAAACCAAAGTGCTTTTATTAATTAATTGAGTTTAATTTAATGAAATTCTAAAGTTATTAGAATTAGTTAATTAAATTAATCTTAGCCATTGATCTCAAGTGAGGTGAGATCTAATCTCAACCATTGATCACTTTGGAGATTAGGGTTAGGGCTCAAATCAAGATCATAAAAGGAAGCCAAGGTGAGAGGAGGAGACACACAAGCAAATAGTCAATGACTCATTGAGAGTAATAGAAGGAATTCTTT
This sequence comes from Picea engelmannii, assembly GCA_009831015.1. NCBI lineage: Eukaryota > Viridiplantae > Streptophyta > Pinopsida > Pinales > Pinaceae > Picea > Picea engelmannii. Next base: position 24,409 of record ML853560.1, read on the forward strand.
CTCAGTCATGAAGAGAGGAGAGCCAAGGGTAGCAGGTGTAGGGTATGGGTAGCCACTATAAAAATGCCGGTAACACTGAGGAAGGACGTGGGAAGCCGTATAGGGTGTGGGAAACGCCGTACAAGGTGTAGGAAATGTCATAAAAGGCATGGACAACAATTATAGGCCGCAAGTAGGTCATATGGGTCACGAGCAAGTCATATGGGTCATGGGCAAGCCGTATAGGTTGTAAGGGCCACAAAAATTCTGTACGGTCCATGAGTAGGCCATACATGTCGTGAGAATTTTGATGGGAAATTTGGGTAGGTTGTTGGGTAGTTCAGGCAGCCATATTTGACATTTTTTTTTTCTTTTCTCCGTGGATTGTTTTCCTTGTGAGGGAAGCAATTGTGAGCTTGGATATTATTTTAATGAAAAGCTAATTTGAAGTGCATAAATTTTCTATATATGTATCATTGTGAAATTGGTTTCTATTTTGCTTCCACTATTTGTTTATGTTAATTATTCAACAAGTGTAAATTATTTGGTGAGCTGCAACTTAATTTTTCAACAAGTGTAAATTATTCAGTGAGCTGCAATTTAATTTTTCAACGATTTTTTTTTTAATCTAGGGATGAGATTAGAAATTTAATAGTTGATAAATACCATTCCATCAACATTTCTCATTATTGGATTGCTTGGAGGCTACATATAAATTTTCCTCCTCCCTAACCTTTCTATAGATTTCAACCTAGCCAGGGAAATGAATTTGAAGACAAGTCTTTCTATATGGGGTGCATAGGTTCAATATCAGGCTTATACAATTGGATCACAAGAGTAAAATTCTTGAGTGTGTCCTACATGTCACTGTTTATTTGCTTAATTAGTTTAGTCACTAACTTTTTCCCCATGGGAGATTTCTTTGGAGCCCTGGAGGAAGCTCTTCTACTAGGCATATTATATGTTTTTAACAATGGAATTGAAATTACAAACTTTTCATATTCTCTACAATCTATGAATTTATTAGGAGTTAACAAAAAACTATGCTCTGTATAGAAATAACATGTCTACTTCAAATTTTAGTTAATCAATGAGGAATTTCAATGAGAAATTAGAAAAAGGAAATTTGAGTACTAACCTAGTGGATTTAAGCTAAATGATAAAGTGTTGAAATTCCACTAGTAATGAAAACTCTTAAAACCAACAAAATCCAAGGAAATTGTAACCAGAACGGTAGAAATCAAAGTGTAATTCTAGCATCGACAGTGGACAAGGAAAGCAACACTCTAGAGACTAAAAAATCAAATGATTTTCGATAATAAAAAATACACATAAGATATCCGTTCTTATAGAAATGGATTTCAAATTTTGATCATGATGAACCTATGCACTCAAAGATTTGGCTAGATTTCAAGCATTGGGTTCAAAAAAGACATTTCATCTATAGATAAACAAAACCTTAATTGCAGGCCAATGCACTCAACGTCTATTGGAAGTGTCACTTCACTTTGTTTAGGGTTGAGATCACACTTTCATTTCATGAATGAAAAGAGTGATGAAACATTCAGTGATGTTTAACACTTTAATTGGTGAAAACATCAAAAAAATTGTTTCCATGTAAAACACTGGTGTACTGTGTATGTGTATGTTTTTTCATTTTTTCATTGCTTATTTACTCTGCAGTTATTGGATGATAATGATTCATTAATATAACACTTGGATTATATGGTTAAAAAGGATTAAATTTCTCTATTACCGATTCACCCCCCCTCTTAGTAATCCAACAATTGGTTTCAGAGCAGGTTCCTTCAAAAATCAATTTAACCACTGAAAGATAGATCATGGAGAGTACCAACTCATATAAAAATGGAATACCACAGTTTGATGGACAAAAGTATGCTTTTTGGAGCATAAGGATGAGGACATATATACAAGCATAGGGATTTCAAGTTTGGCAATAAATTGTAGATGTATACACATCACCAACAGTTCAACCAACAAATGACAAAGAAGTAAAACTCGGTGAGAATAATTCCAAAGCCACAAATGCACTTTTGAATGGTCTCAGTGATACGGTATTCACCAAAGTTGCACACTGTAAATCCATTAAAGATATTTTGGACAAGATTCAAAATATTTATGAAGGAGATACAAAAGTCAAAGCAGAAAAGCTTCAGACTTACAGAGGTCCGAACAACTAAAAATGAAGGAAGATGAAGATATCGCAGCCTACTTCTTACGATTCGATGAAACAGTGAATGCAATCATAGGACTGGGAGAAGAAATTGAAGAATCTGTAATTGTTCAAAAGATACTAAGATATCTTCCTATGACAGTCAACCCTAAGATATCATCACTATAAGAAAGATCGGATTTGGACTCAATAAGCATGGACGAACTGCATGGAATCTTCACAGCATATGAAATGAGAACTAAGCAGGAAAATCCATATGTAAAATAAGCAACCTTCAAGGCATCCAAAAGATCAAAGAAAAAGAAAAAGGAACTAGAAGAATATAGCAACAACAATTACGCCTCAGAAGATTATGAAGAAGTGGCCAACTTCGTCAAAAGACTGAACAAGGGAACCAACAGTAGGTATAGAGATAAGCTCCCTTTAATTTGTTTTAATTGTGATGGTATTGGTCATTTTGCTAACAAATGTCCTCATAAGAAAAAGAGAAATGATAAAGGTTACTCAAAAGAAAAACACACATATAAAGGCAAAAAAACTACAAATAAAGTTTTCAAGAAAATCTTATACACCAAAGAAGACATCTCATCATCAGATGAAGATGAAGTTAGTGACAATGAGGTAGGAAGAGTTCTATTCATGGTAGTAAAAGACTTTGACAAAGAAGACTCTGAAGAAGCCGAAGAAGAATGTGAAGAATTCGAAGAATAAATTGAAGAGGCAAAAGCTGACCATCGAGAAGAATTAATGTGTGCCATAGAAGTTATCAGAAGAGAAAAGAAGAAAAACAAGAAACTACAAGCATAACTCGACAAGAAAAATGACACTCAATAACTAGAACAAATGCTCACAAAATTGAAGGTTCAAATAGAAGAAGATAAAAGAATTGTAGAAACACTCAAAGAACGACTAAAAGAAAAGGACAAGATCATTGGAAACTTGGAAGCAGAGGTTGTCACACTAAGAAATGATATTCAAAAGTAAAATATGTAAAATAGCTCAAAATTTCTGGATGACATTATCAACAGTAAAAAATCTCATCTTGACAAGTCCGGACTTGGATACAATCAGATAAAAGAGGGATCAAGCTCCAAAACAACAGAGAAAGAAACAAATCCAAAGAGCTATGCAGAAACAATCAAAGAGGATAGGAAGATATACAAGGAAGATTACAGGGACACTCCTCCACCAAGAAGATTCAGATTTCAGAATCAACAATAG
>ML853561.1:0-29540 GCA_009831015.1 Picea engelmannii
CTCATGGGATATCATGTCAAAGAAAATGATCTTAACCCTTACTAATCCATATTTGATCATTATATTATTTATCATCTATATCGATGCTTTAAAAGTGGAAAAAAATGGAGGAATCATCTTGGAGGGTCATTTTAATGGCAGATCCTAGTATGGAAAATTAGGGTTTGAAACCTTAAAAGGCCATTTTGAGGCATCAAACAACATTTTTTGTGGTCAAAATTTTCTTTTATTTATCTTATACTCCTTGACGTTATTCCACACATTGAGACGTTTCCAATGGTGCAATAATCACATCAATTGGAGCTTGTATGCAAAATTAATGCCTCCCACAAGTTGTCCTATCATGTTGACCACCATGTATGGAATTTCAATAATATTCTAGAATGTCCAAATCCTTATCACAATTTAGGGTTGAGGAAGTCAAAACCCTACCCCTATATGTCTATCGGGTGATGTTAAATACAGTGCCACTAGGAGGGGAAGGGGTTCCATTATTTAGCATGGTATTTGTTCCATAGTTGAGAAAAGCACCTAGGAGTGGTATTTTTAGAGCATAGAAGAGGAGGAGATATTTTGTAGCAACCATACAAGCCAAAATTTCAAAGGCGACTCCATAAGGAGTGCCTCTTTCGTTGTGCTTGCATTGAAAGAAAAGAGAGAAAATCAACCTCACCTTCTAGCTGGGATTTGTCTCATATTAGGTTTCCTAGGTTGTATCTTGTGTTTATTTGTGGATGGTGTGTGAGTATTTATTTGTGTTCTCTATTTTTCGCATTTCATGCATTTCATACATTTTAAGCAGAAAACTAGTAATTAAAGAATCTGATATCTAAAGGAAATTAACCTTCACAAAAAATATTTTAGTACTTTATTATATCTGTTGTGACAAACTATCCAATGGAGTATCCATGACAATTTACAAATCATATTGGTATTGGAGCAAATTTTCTTGGGGTATTTGTGGAAAGTTGTAGGGATCTAGGAATTGGTTTAAGAATATTTTTTTAGAACCCTAGCCATGGACAATGAGTCTATTCATAACAACCCTTGAGATCCAACATAGGAGAGATTTGATAGGCTGGAAGAGAAATTCACTGACACATCTCGCCATATGTCCCTTGTGGTGTATCTAACAAGCAAGCTTAGACCATTCGATGAAGTTGGAGACTTGAACTTAGAGATCATATTCGAATGGGAAACCTAGGGATAATGAAGACCTAGAAAAGGAGTCATGGAAAGAACCCAAGAAAGAGAAGTCGAGTTCCAATGTCATCAACCCTTCACAGTATTTGCTCAAGATGGAATAAAAAGTGGACATAAAGCCATACCAATGTGAGATCGATGAATTAAAACTGAACTAGTGGTTGCATCAACTAGAAGTTTATTTCAACGTTCACCATATAAATGAAGAAAAAATAATATCATTTTCTAAACTGAAGTTAGAGGGCCATGCTTTAACCTGGTGGGCAGGGCATACAAAAACAATTAGGTTGGAGGGTGATACACCAGTAACTAGGTGGGAGGACTTCAAAACCCCCATCAATTCCTAATTCTACCCTATAAGGTAAGTAGAGGACCAATGGATATGATGGAACTACTTCAGGTAGAATCAAGGGCAGAGTGTACATGAGTACACCATCGAATTTAGAAAGATGGTCATAATGTTGGGTATCTCTCCCAAAAACCCAAATGTAATGCTCAAGTATCTGGGGTGTATACATATCCATCTACTAAAGCAAGTGATTATTTTCAAGCCAAGGATAATGGGCGTGGAATGTGTATAGGCATAGTATCTGGAAAACATAAGCCACAAAAAAGGGTAGTTAGGTGGTTCCAAGGAGAAAGAGCACCAAGAAGCTTCCAAGGAGGGGAAGAAGAAGTGGAAAGGGGGAAAGGATAAAAAGAAGGAATCCAATTCACATCAGTGCATGGATAGTAGAAACTATTGTAACCATTGTAATATTGATGGGAACATTGAGGACAAGTGTTAGAAAATACATCTAGAGTTAACCTGAAGAACCACAAGAAGAATGTAAAGAAAAAGAATATTCTAGCCACAGATTCAAGAAATCATGTTGAAATAATCTTTGATGTGGATGAGAATATTGTCTTCACATCAGTGCAAGAGAAGGTGAATCTAAGTATCCTTCATCACCAAGAAGAGAAGGAGATGAAAAAACTCTTCCACATCAAGATCCAGGTCAAGAAGACCAAGATATATGCCATGTTTAACTTTTGTTCAAAGCATAATCGTATAGCAATGGATCTAGTCAACAAGCTTGGATTGGAGGTTCACGATAATTCTAGCCCGTATCCATTGGGATGGGTAAACAAGGATGTTGAGATTAAGGTAAAAAAACAATGTAAGATTAAATTTGTTGCATGTGCTGATTTCATTCATGAAGTGGAATTGGACATAGTACCCCTTGAAATATGTGGAGTAGTGTTTGGAATCCCTTACATGTATATGAGGGATGAAATCTTCATGCAAAGAGCCAAGTAGTATCGGATAATCAAGGATGGGAAGTCCTACATCATCAACGTGCATAATGGCGAGTTAAATATCTCACTATAAGTGCCAATTGATGCAAGAAGTTGATTAGTTATAGTAAGAAACATGTTTTACTTTTTTAAGAGAAAATCAAACTAAGATTAGTCGATAAGAGTAAATGAATCCATAGAAGGGTGTACTAATGAGAAGAAACATCAGTTGGAGGATTTTTTATAGGAATATAGAGGATTTTTCCAGGAGGCTAAAATAATACCACCCAAGTGGAGAAATGAATAAAGTTAGTTCCTGACTCCCCATTGCAAAATATTGGATTGTATAGATAGTTTGTTTTGGAAGAAAATGAAGTGAAGAAGCAGTTGCAATAGTAGTTGGAGCATGGTGTGATTCAACCAATCAACTCATCATGTGGGCCACCTATCATAATTGTACCAAACAAGGATGGGACTTGGTGAATGTGTATCGACTATAGAGCATTGAACAATATTACACTAAAAATCAGTTCCCTCTACCCAATAATGATGATCAGTTAGATCAATTGTAGCACACAAAATACTTCACCGAGTTGGATCTCAAATCAAGATACCACCAGGTACACATTAAGAAAGATGACACTTGGAAGATTTCCTTCAAGACAAGGCAAGGTTTGTATGAATGATTGGTCATGCCATTTGGTTTATGTAATGCACCGACTACATTTATGAGACTGATGAATGGTATATTACTCCCATCTCTAGATTCATTGTTATAGCCTATTTTGTATGATATGCTAGTTTATAGTGCTACTTGGGAGGAGCACATCTCACATCTCATGAAAGTGTTAGAGACTTTGAATAAGCACCAATTGCTCGTTAACCTCAAGAAATGTGGGTTTTCTCAACAATATTTGGTGTATTTGGGGTATGTGATTGATGGAGGGGAGCTCAATATGGATCTAGTGAAGATGGATGACATAATGAAATGGTCAGTTCCTACAAATGTCACTGAAGTTAGGATTTTTGTTGGGGAAGTGCAGTACTTGCGGAATTGCATAACTTCATTTTCAGTGGTAGCTGCACCACTCCACACCATAACAACGAGTGGTAAGAGTTTTTAGTGGGGGAAGAATCAACAGAAGGATTTTTATGAGCTGAAAAAAGATAAAGCAAGCACCAATTCTTACATTACGAAACTTGAAAAATCCTTTCGAAGTGGAGAAATATTCAAGTGGGTAAGTCGTGTGAGTAGTTTTCATGCAAGGAGCAAGGCTTGTATGTTATCATTCTAAAATATTTCATGGGTAATATATCAACTACCATACCTATAACAAGGAACTCTATGCCCTGGTTCAACCTGTTAAGAAGTGGAAGCACTATCTAATGGGAAAGGATACCATCATCCATGTACATCACCAACTGCTACAGTATTTGCAGGCCCATAGTAAGCTACAAAAAAACATACATTACAAGTGGATGGGTTTTTTATAGAAATTTAATTTAGTCATCGAGTATAAGAATGGAATCACAAACAGGTTGAAAAAAATTCTTTCAAGGACACCCACATCCAAGATTACAACTTTGAGAACTATAATGCACATGGAGCCTTTTACCCATGATGCATACAGAGAGACATACACATAAGATGGGGACTTCAAGGAGGTGTTCCAATAGCTACAGGTCCAAGTTCATATAGAATAAGGTGACGACAAGGATGACTATCATGTTCAGAATGGGTTTATCTACAAGCTTGACAAGCTCCATGTCCCTAAAGGTGAACGACTACAGCTTATCAGAGAGGATCACACCTCCAATGTTGTGGAACATTTTGGTGTTGGGAAGAAAGTTTCCAAATTACAGAGGTATATGTAATGGCCCAAAATGAAAAAATATGTATCATAGTATATTAGAGGATGTATACTTTGTTGTAGTAACAAATCCATTAATAGGAAGCAAGGTCTATACCATCCCTTACCTATACCCACTCAACCTTGGGAAAACAATTCCATGTATTTTGTGGGATGTTTACCAACAAACAAGAAGGGACATGACTATCTATTTGTGGTAGTTGAAAGGTTCAACAAGATGTGCATTCTCATACCTTATAAAAAGACCATCAAAGGAAAAGAAGAAGAAAACATGTTCTTTGAACAGGACTAGGTGCACTTTGGGATACCAAGCAACATCATATCAGAAAAGGATACCATATTTCTCAGTTCATTTTGGACTACATTGTGGGAGAATATGGACACTAAGTTGAACAGATCTAAAACATTCCATCCACATATAGATGGGAAAACATAAGTACTTAACAGTACTTTGGTGCATCTTTTGAGGGGTTACAATCATAAGCATCTAAAGACCTGGGATGAAAATATGATCTACATACAACAGTCTTATAATAGAGCAGTCTACACTTCTACTAGTAAGTCACCTTTTGAAATTTTCTTTGGATATTTTCCACCTTCACCCTTGGATGTTTTATATGGACAGGAAGGAGGAGTGAGGGAGGACCTCATAAGAGATGCATTGAGAGCAGATTTTTTTTTTGAGAAGATTAGGCAAATCCATTTGCAAGTATAGGAGATGTTGAAGAAGTCACATGAAAAATATAAGGCTAGAGATGATCAATAAGGAAATGAGAAGTCATTCAAAGTGGGAGATAGAGTTTGGTTACAGTTGAACAAGGAAAGACTACAAGCTCCTAGTAAGAATATCGAGGCTCTATGGTATGGAAATTTTGAGATATTGGAGAAGGTGGGAGATAACACCTACATAATCAGTCTACCCACATACATGCACATTTAATTAGTAGTGAATGTGGAGAATATCAAACTCTACGAGAATTCCATGTTGGATCAAGAGGAGAAGTAGGTCCTACCTTCCATAATGTAATTAACACCATATGCTCAGGTAGAGTTGGTAGGGGACATTGTTTTGCAGAAGTGATCCGTAAATACAAGAAAGGGCAAGCATATCCTTTGGAAGATTGGGTTGAAAGGACAACTTCATGGAAAAGCAAAGTGGTACTCCAAGGAGAAGTTAGAGAAACAATTGTATTATTTGTCATCTATCTCTATGCTTTTAGAGTGGACAAAAATTGGAGGAATCAACTTGTAGGGTCATTTTAATGGTAGGTCCTAGTTTGAAAAATTGGGGTTTGAAACCTTCCAGAGACATTTGGAGGCATCAAATGGAATTTTTGGATTAAAATTTATTAGCTTTAGCTAGGACCCCTTGACGCTATTATACACATAGATACCTTTCCAATGGTGCAAAAACTGTATCAATCAGAGATAATATGAAAAAGTTATGTCTCTCGCACATTGACCTACTGTGTTGACCACCATGGTATGAGTGGATGCCACGTCAACCCCGATTACTCATGCATATGGGTATAGCCACATATGTGTTTATTTTTCATAAGCATTAGGTTAATCATTAATTTCATTTCTTTTAACAATTAACCATAACCATAAATGTTGCAGCAACCAAGATCACATGAAGAAGCACCAAGGACAAGAACACAAAATGTATCATGGGAAACCATTCTCAATAAGGGAGAAAAACCTAGCCAAATCCTTTGCTATAATATTCAAGAGAAAGACCTTTCACCACCAAGAATATCCTAGCACACAAGAGGGTGAAAAAAACCCTAGAACTCTAGTGCCTAAGAGAGGTGCACAACTTTGACCAAGAAGTGTACTTGCTGAAATTTCTAAAACTCACAAGTGTGTGTGTGTCTACAATGAAAGATTTCCTTTTACTTATATTAGACTTGTCCTATCAACTGAAGTCTCTATTAGCACAATAGGTCCGACCTCACTTAGATATATTATTTATTTATTTTTATAATAATTAATATTAATATTAATATTAATTATCTTTTACATTTTATCTTTAGACACAATAAGGTAGGGCTAACCTGTACCCTTTACATAATAACTAGGGTTACAGGTAGGTTTGACTATTGAACAATATATAGCAAAGGATCTGATATACCCACTAGTGCTCATCCACTAGGGGCACATCCATAGGGATGCCATGGACCTGATTCACTGCATTACACAGATGAACCAGGTCTTCACACGTTCACATGTGCTCGTCCACATGCACATCCACTCTACAAATATGCTTTCCGCCTGCCACCAACAGGAGGATCATCTAGAGTCTTCTCGTCAACTCTGCTACTCAAAGGAGGCCATCACATCATCTTCATTTATGTTCACATGATGTTTTTCCCAACACTTTTGGGATTTCCCACGTTCATCTTGTGCTCAGCCACAGGCATGTCCTAACTCAACAAATCTCTTTTACATTGGATAATCATCTGGAGTTCTTCTCACTCACGTCATGGAGGAGGCCATCTCTACGTTCCTGACTCTGTCCTGGGAAGGAACCACAAACCCTTCATAGGGGATTTCTCTCAGGTTTTTAAGCTGAGAGAAAGACTTCACATAGTTGTTATGTTCAACATCTCACAGGTTTGTAAGATGGAGGATGTCTCCCATAGTTGCATTCATCAACACTCCCTCTTAGCTAGGTAGGCATTCTTCATCAAGCCAAGTCTCATACCGATGTACTCTGAATTTTGTTTTTGGCTAAGGTCATCCATACTCCCTATTAACTCGAAAGGACTTCTTCACCAAGTAAATGTTTGGTGTAAATGTTTGCAATCTTCTCAGGTGTAGAAAGGTACTGCAAGTATACAATTTTCTTCTACATCATATCTCTGACATAAGAATATTTTATCTCGTTGTGTGTCAATCCATTAGGAAGCACTGGGTTCTTTAAGGATCTTTATATATGGCTCTCTGTCATCAACATAGGATCCATCTCATGGTCAAGTAAATCTGTCGAAAGTATGTGAAGCCACATTGCTTCGCACACTTACTGCTATATATACTCTGTCTCTGGTACACTTAAGGCTACAGAGTTATGTTTCCTGCTGCAATAGGAAACCATGGAAGACTTCAAGTTAGAACATCAACCGTATGTGCTTTTCTGGTTCACTATACTTTCTTTGACTCAGGAAGATATTATCGGTCATCTGTCATACTTCTTGTCCCAAGAAGTAGTGAATCGGACTCAAATTCTTTATCTCAAATTCAGAAGTCAAGTATTACTTGTAACAACAACGCTTTCTGAATAGGTCATCAGGACCAGGCTTTCATCATCAATATTGTAATCATATGAGTTTGGATCACCAACATTCTTGTTTGAAATCTAGACTTATCAAGAATCCATTTATCTTATATAGTTTCCAACTCATGGATGGAAGTGTATATGGTTCACTGGATCAAGTGTTTCATCATAGATAACTCCCTCTGTTTGTGATTAACCTCTGGCTATAGATCTCGTTTTGTATTTCCTTGACACTTTCATGAGTTGCATGCTTTGCCACAAGTTTCTCTTTCTGGTCCCTTAATAATATCTTATGCACCATCCTATTAAAATATACTGGTACTCTTATGTTATGGATTTTTTCCATACCGGTTCTCTTGTTGCTTCTCTAAGATAAGGATTCTCATCATCAATGAATTTTCTCATGTCTGAAGGATAGCTTTGAAAAAATCTTTTGCTTTCTCGAAAGGTGCCTTGAGAGGCTTGTATTTTTTTATGCCTCTTGCATAGCGAGTCTAGGTAGGCATTTTATGCCTTGCTGCAATATCACTAAACATATCAACAGGATAAATTGTATGTCTCCCTCTGAACTGCTGAAGGGGAGTAGATGTTTTATTTTTTCTTAATCTTTATTTTGAAATTTTGTATCTATTTTTCAAGAATAATATTTCTACTTTGTTCTTGTACAAGGAACAATGTTTTGGACTCCTATACCAGGGATAATGGTCCAAGTTTTGAGAGATATTTTAGTATAAGGATTAATATCCTTCTTTTATTTGATATATGCAATACACTATAAAATTTTAGAACAGAAAGATTTTACCTATTTTGTAGCAACGTTCTTCTAGAGAAAGTACTTTTCATTTCTCCTCTCTTCACTTTCTTGAGGTGGATCTGGATCAATGTCGACAGTCGTGGCATATTGTTTTCCCTTCTTTATGGTTGGACAATGTTTATCAATGTGTCCATACTTATCACATCTCTAACACTGAAATTTTGAAGCATCTCTTCTTTGATATCCTGAATTGGATGAAGACTTTTCTTCTTTAAAAGTTTTCCTAAAGTTTCTTTTGAATTTTCCTCCTTTCCTGGTGTGAAGTGCAAGAGCATGGTTTTCTTCTGGGAAATATTCCACTCCTTTATTTCTGAGTCTTAGTTCTTCTTGACTACAATCTATCCATAGTCTCTCAAAGGTTGGTAGGGTTTCTCTTCCACTCATACTCTGAAGGAAGGGATCCCATGATTTTGGAAGATTTTGGAGAGTGATTAATACAAGTTCTCTATCAGACAAGATTTCTCCAATTGTCTCTAGTTGTTCTTTAACCTTTGATAACTTCATGAAGAAAAGTGAAACTGTGTCATCTTTTTTCATCTTAGTACTTTGGATTTGAATTCTCAGGCAAGAGCTCTGAGAGTGTTGTCACTTTCAAACATTTATTTAAATATTTTATACATATCATACGCAGTCTTCAGATTGGTGATCCGGGGCAAGAGATGGTCTCTTACGTAGTATATGATTATTTTCCTTTCTCTAACGTCATCTTATTTTCCTACTTTCTTTTCTAGATCACTCATGTTTTCTAGTAGAGTTTTAGTGGCTGCATCCAAGAGATCTTCTTCAAGAGTGACTAGAAGCTTTGATTTCCAAGGGTTGAAGTTGCTTGCTCCATCAAACCTATCTTCCATTGGAGTTTTGTTATTCTTTTTTTTCTTGAATCCTTTTAGAATGGATTATGTTTGGACTTATGATTGCCAATAATAAATTTGATAGTATCACAAATATGCTTGTTGATTCAGAACAATGTTTCTTCAGAAAACTAGAAATAGTATGCAGGCAATTTAGGCACCCTAGAAACCCTAGGAAAAAAATCAAAATTTCTCATATTTTAGTTCTGGGAGCTTATGGAGATGCGCTAGAAAAGGTTGTACTCTTTTGTTCTGAAGGTAGCCTCAGCGTCCAAGTTTTTAGGGGCTGAAACACTCAAAAGAGAGGATCATACGGAATTTTCTGGAACCATGGGAAGGTCGTACAGTTCTGCAAAAGTGGAGGAATTGTTGATAAGGGATGAGACTTGGTGGATGATTTTGCAATGGGTTATTTCAAGGCCTAAGCTCTGATACCATGTTGATTTTTCATAAGCATTAGTTTAAGCAGGAATTTCATTTCTTTTAACAATTAACCATAACCATAAATGCTGCAGCAACCAAGATCACATGAAGAAGCACTGTGCACAAGGACACAAAATGTATCATGGGAAACCCTTCTCAATAAGGGAGAAAAACCCAGCCAACTCCTTTTCTATACTCTTCAAGAGAAAGACCTTTCACCACCAAGAATATCCTAGCACACAAGAGGGTGCACAAAACCCTATAACTCTATCGCCCAAGAGAGGTGTGCAACTTTGACCAAGAAGTGTACTTGCTGAAATTTCTAAAACTCACAAGTGTGTGTGTGTGTTTACAATGAAAGATTTCATTTTACTTATATTAGACTTGTCATATCAACTGAAGTTTTTATTGGCACAATAGGGCCGAATTCACTTAGATATATTATTTATTTATCATTATAATAATTAATATTAATACTAATATTAATTATCTTTTACATTTTATCTTTAGACACAATAAGTTAGGTCCGACCTGTACCCTTTAAATAATAACTAGGGTTACAGGTAGGTCTGACTCTTGAACAATTTATAGCAAGGGATATGATACACCCACTAGTTCTCATCCACTAGGGCCACATCCATAGGGATGCCATGGACCTGATTCACTACATTACACAGATGAACCAGGTCTTCACACATTCACCTATGCTTGTCCATAGGCACGTTCACTCTACAGATATTCTTTCCCATTTCCACCAACAAGAGGATCATTTGGAGTCTTCTCATCAACTCTGCTGCTCATAGGAGGCCATCACATCATACTCATTTATGTTCACATGATGATGTGCACAACACTTTTGGGATTTCCCACGTTCACCTTGTGCTCAACCAAAATCACGTCCTAACTCAACAGATCACTTTGGCATTGGATAATCATCTGGATTTCTTCTCACTCACATCATGGATGAGGCCATCTCTACGTTCCTGACTCTATCCCAGGCAAGAACCATGAACCCGTCATAGGGGCTTTCTCTCAGGTTTGTAAGTTGAGAGAAAGACTTCACATAACTGTTATGTTCCACATCTCACAGGTTTGTAAGCTAGAGGATGTCTCCCATAGCTGCATTCATCAACACTCCCTCTCAGCTAGGGAGGCATTTTTCATCAAGACAAGTCTCATACCGATGTACTCTGAATTTTATTTTTGGCTAAGGTCAACCATACTCCCTCTTAACTCAGAAGGAGTTCTTCACCAAGTAAAAGTTTGGTGTAAATGTTTGCAGTTTTCTCAGGTGTATAAAGGTACTGCAAGTATACAATTATCTTTTGCATCATATCTTTAACATAAGAATATTTTATCTCACTGTGTGTCAATCCATTAGGAAGCACTGGGGTTTTTAAGGAGATTTATATATGGCTCTCTATCATCAACATAGGATCCATATCATGGTCAAGTAAATATGTCGGAAGTATGTGAAGCCACATTGTTTCGAACACTTACTGCTATATATACTATGTCTCTGGTGCACTTAAGGCTACAGAGTTATGTTTTCTGCTGCAATAGGAAATCATGGAAGACTTCAAGGTAGATCATCCGTATGTGATTTTTTGGTTCACTGTACTTTCTTTGAATCGGAAAGATCTTATCAGTCATCTGTCATACTTCTTGTCCCAAGAAGTAGTGAATCATACTCAGTTTCTTTATCTCAAATTCAGAAGTCAAGGATTACCTGTAACAACAACGCTTTCTGAATAGGTCATCATGACCAGGATTTTGTCATCAATACTGTAATGATATAAGTTTGGATCACCAACATTCTTGTTTGAAATCCAGACTTATCAAGAATCAATTTATCTGATATAGTTTCCAACTCATGGATGGAAGTGTATCTGGTTCACTGGATTAGGTGTTTCATCATAGATAACTCCCTCTGCTTGTGAGAAACCTCTGGATATAGATCTCATTTTGTATTTCCTTGACACTTTCATCAGTTGCATGCTTTTCCACAGGTTTCTCTTTATGGTCCCTGAATAATATCGTATGCACAATCCTATTAAAATATATTGGTACTCTTCTGTTATAGCTTTTGGCCATACTGGTTCTCTTGTTGCTTCTCTAAGATAAGGATTCTCATCATCAATGAAGTTGTTCATGTCTAAAGGATAGCTTTGAAAAACTCTTTTGCTTTATCAGAAGGTGCCTTGAGAGGATTGTATGTTTTTATGCCTCTTGCATAGTGAATCTAGGTAGGCATTTTATGCCTTGCTGCAATATCACCGAACATATCAACTAGAGAAACTGCCTGTCTCCCTCTGAACTGTTGAAGGGGAGTAGATGTTTTATTTTTGTCAGTATTTATTTTGAGATTATGTATCTCTTTTTCAAGAATAATATTTATGCTTTGTTCATCTACAAGGAACAATGTTTTGAACTCATGTACCAGGGATAATGGTCCAAGTTTTGAGAGCTCTTTTAGTATAAGGAGTGATATCCTTCTTTTATTCGAGATATGCAATATACTATAAATTTTAGAATAGAAATATTTTACCTATTTTGTAGAAACGTTCTTCTAGAGAAAGTACTTCTCGTTTCTCCTCTCTTCACTTTCTTGAGGTGGATCTGGATCAATGTCGGTAGTGGTGGCATATTGTTTTCCCTTCTTTCTAGTTGGACAATGTTTAGCAATGTGTCCATACTTGTAACATATGTAACATTGAACTTTTGAAGCACATCTTCTTTGATATCCTAAATTGGATGAAGACTTTTCTTCTTTAAATGTTTGTCTGAGGTTTCTTTTGAATTTTCCTCCTTTCCTGGTGTGAAGTGCAAGAGCATGATTTTCTTCTAGGGAATATTCCACTCCTCTATTTCTGAGTCTTAGTTATTCTTGAGTACAATCTATCCATAGTCGCTCAAAGGTTGTTAGGGTTTCTCTTCCACTGATACTCGAAAGGAAGGGCTCCCATGATTTTGGAAGATTCTGGAGAGTGATTAATACAAGTTCTCTTTCAGGTATGATTTCTCCAATTTTATCTAGTTGTCCATTAACCTCTGATAACTTCATGAAGAAAAGTGAAATTGTGTCATCTTTTGTCATGTTACCAATTTGGAGTTGACTTCTCAAGGCGAGAGCTCTGAGAGTGTTGTCACTTTCAAACATTTCTTTCAATGTTTTATACATATCATAGGCAGTCTTCAAATTGGTGATCTAGGGCAAGAGATGGTCTCTTACAGAGTAGATGATTATTTTCCTTTCTATGACGTCATCTTATTTTCTTACTTGATTTTCTAGATATGTCGTTGTTTCTGGTATAGTTTTAGTGGTTGTATCCAAGAGATCTTCTTCTTCAAGAGTGAATAGAAGCTTTGATTTCCAAGGGCTCAAGTTGCTTGCTCCATCAAGCCTATCTTCCATTGGAGTTATGTTCTTCATTTTTTTCTTGAATCCTTGTAGACTGGATTATGTTTGGACTTATGACTGCCAAAAATCAATTTGATAGTATCAAAAATATGATTTCTGATTCAGAACAATGTTTCTTCAGAAAACCAGAAATATTCTGCAGGAAATTTCGGCACCCTGGAAACCCCTAGGGCCAAAAATCGAAATTTCTCGAAATTTAGTTTTGAGAGATTTTGGAGATGCGCTGGAAGAGGTCATACTATTTTGTGTTGAAGGAATCCTCAACGTCCAAGTTTTCAGGGGCTAAAACACTCAAAAGAGAGGGTCGTACGAAATTTTCGGGAACCTTAGGAGAGTCATACGGTTCTGCAGAAGTGGAGGAATTGTTGATAAGGGATGAGACTTGGTGGATGCTTGTGCAATGGGTTATTTAACTACCTAATATATGATACCATGTTGATTTTTCATAAGCATTAGTTTAATCATGAAGTTCATTTATTTTAACAATTAACCATAACCATAAATGTTGGAGTAACCAAGATCACATGAAGAAGCACCATGCACAAGAACACAAAATGTATCCTGGGAAACCCTTCTCAATAAGGGAGAAAAACCCAGCCAAATCCTTTTCTATACTCTTCAAGAGAAATACCTTTCACCACCAAGAATATCCTAGCACACAAGAGGGTGCACAAAACCCTATAACTCTAGCGCCCAAGAGAGGTGCGCAACTTTGACCAAGAAATGTACTTTCTGAAATTTCTAAACTCACAAGTGTGTGTGTCTACAATGAAATATTTCATTTTACTTATATTAGACTTGTCCTATCAACTAAAGTGTCTATTGGCACAATAGTCTTAGATATATTATTTATTTATTATTATAATAATTAATATTAATATTACTATTAATTATCTTTTACATTTTATCTTTAGACACAATAAGGTAGGGCCGACCTGTACCATTTACATAATAACTAGGGTTATAGGTAAGTCTGACTCTTGAAAAATATATAGTAAAGGATCTAATACACCCACTAGTGCTCATACACTAGGGGCACATCCATAGGGATGCCATGGACCTAATTCACTGCATTACACAGATGAATCAGGTCTTCACACATTCACCTATGCACGTCCACTCTACAGATCTGCTTTCCCACTGCCACCAATAAGAGGATCATCTGGAGTCTTCTCGTCAACTTTGTTGCTCAGAGGAGGCAATCACATCATCTTCATTTATGTTCACATGATGATGTGCCCAACACTTTTGGGATTTCCCACATTCACTTTGTGCTCAGCCACAGGCACGTCCTAACTCAATAGATCTCTTTTACATCGGATAATCATCTGGAGTTATTCTCACTCACGTCATGAAGGAGGCCATCTCTACGTTCCTGACTCTATCCCAGGCATGAACCACAAACCCTTCATAGGGGCTTTCTCTCAGGTTTGTAAGCTGAGAGAAATACTTCACATAGTTGTTGTGCTCCACATCTCACAAGTTTGTAAGTTGGAGGATGTCTCCCATAGCTGCATTCATCAACACTCCCTCTCAGCTAGGGATGCATTCTTCATCAAGCCAAGACTCATACCAATGTACTCTGAATTTTATTTTTGGCTAAGGTCATTCATACTCCCTCTTAAATCGGAAGGAGTTCTTCACCAAGTAAATGTTTGGTGTAAATTATTGCAGTCTTCTCAGGTGTAGAAAGGTACTGCAAGTATACAATTTTCTTCTACATCATATCTCTGACATAAGAATATTTTATCCCGTTGTGTGTCAATCCATTAGGAAGTACTAGGTTCTTTAAGGAGCTTTATATATGGCTCTTTTTCATCAACATAGGATCCATCTCATGGTCAAGTAAATTTGTCGGAAGTATGTGAAGCCACATTGCTTCGCACACTTACAACTATATATACTATGTCTCTAGTGCACGTAGGGCTACAGAGTTATTTTTCTTGCTACAATAAGAAACCATGGAAGACTTCAAGGTAGAACATCAACCAGATGTGCTTTTCGGGTTCACTCTAATTTCTTTGAATCAGGTTTATCTTATCGATCATCTGTCATACTTCTTGTCCCAAGAAGTAGTGAATCATACTCAGATTCTTTATCTCGAATTCAAAAGTCAAAGATTACTTGTAACAACAATGCTTTCTGAATAGGTCATCAGGACTAGTATTTCATTATCAATATTGCAATGATATAAGTTTGGATCACCAACATTCTTGTTTGAAATCCAGACTTTTCAAGAATCTATTTATCTGATATAGTTTCAAACTCATGGATGGAAGTGTATCTAGTTCATTGAATCAAGTGTTTCATCATAGATAACTCCCTTTGTTTGTGAGAAACCTCTGACTGTAGATATCATTTTGTATTTCCTTGAAACTTTCATCAGTTGCATGATTTGCCACAAGTTTCTATTTCCGGTCCCTGAATAATATCTTATGCACAATCCTATTAAAATATACTTCTACTCTTCTGTTATGGCTTTTGGCCATACTGGTTCTTTTGTTTCTTCTCTAATATAGTGAGTCTCATCATCAATGAAGTTTCTCATGTCTGAACGATAGCCTTGAAAAATCTTTTGCTTTCTCAGAAGGTGCCTTGAGAGGCTTGTATGTTTTTATGCCTCTTGCATAGTGAGTCTAGGTATGCATTTTATGCCTTGCTGCAATATCAATGAACATATCAACTAGAGAAATTTTATGTCTCCCTCTGAACTGCTTAAGGGGAGTATATGTTTTATTTTTCGTCCATATTTATTTTGAGATTTTGTATCTCTTTTTCAAGAATAATATTTATGCTTTGTTCTTGTACAAGGAACAATGTTTTGGACTCCCCTACCAGGGATAATGGTCCAAGTTTTGAGAGCTCTTTTAGTATAAGGAGTGATATCCTTCCTTTATTTGAGATATGCAATCTACTATAAAATTTTAGAACCGAAATATTTTACCTATTTTGTAGCAACGCTCTTCTAGAGAAAGTACTAATCATTTCTCCTCTCTTCACCTTCTTTAGGTGGATCTAGATCAATGTTGGCAGTGGTGGCATATTATTTTCCCTTCTTTCCCATTGGACAATGTTTAGCAATGTGTCCATACTTGTCACATCTCTAACACTGAACTTTTGAAGCATCTCTTCTTTGATATCTTGAATTGGATAAAGGCTTTTCTTCTTTAAATGTTTACCTGAAGTTTCTTTTGAATTTTCCTCCTTTCTGGTGTGAAGTGCAAGAGCAGGATTTTCTTCTGGGGAATCTTCCACTCCTCTATTTCTAAGTCTTAGTTCTTCTTGAGTAAAATCTATCCAAGGTCGCTCAAAGGTTGGTAGGGTTTCTCTTCCACTGATACTCTGAAGGAAGGGCTCCCATGATTTTGGAATATTCTGGAGAGTGATTAATACAAGTTCTCTATCAGACATGATTTTTCCAATTGTCTCTAGTTGTTCTTTAACCTCTGATAAATTCATGAAGGAAATTGAAATGGTGTCATATTTTGTCATATTAGTACTTTTGAGTTAACTTCTAAAGTGAGAGCTCTGAGAGTGTTGTCACTTTCAAACATTTCTTTCAATGTTTTATACATATCATAGGTAGTCTTCAGATTGGCGATCCAGGGCAAGAGATGGTCTCTTACTGAGTAGATGATTATTTTCCTTGCTCTGGCATCATCTTCTTTTCTTACTTTATTTTCTAGATCATTCTTTGTTTTGGGTAGAGTTTTAGTGGTTGCATCCAAGAGATCTTCTTCTTCAAGAGTGACTAGAAGCTTTGATTTCCAAGGGCTGAAGTTGCTTGCTCCATCAAGCCTATCTTCCATTGGAGTTTTGTTCTTCATTTTTTTTATTGAATCCTTGTAGACTGGATTATGTTTGGACTTATGACTGTAAACAATCAATTTGATAGTATCACAAATATGCTTGATGATTCAGAACAATGTTTCTTTAAAAAACCAGAAATATTCCATAGGAAATTTCAACACCCTAGAAACCCTAGGGCCAAAAATCAAAATTTCTTGGAATTTAGTTCCGAGAGCTTCTGGAGATTTGTTGGAAGAGGCCATACTCCTTTGTGTTGAAGGTAGCCTCAACGTCCAAGTTTTCAGGGGCTGAAACACTCAAAAGAGAAGGTCATACGAAATTTTATGGAACCCTGGGAGGGTCGTACAGTTCTGTAGAAGTAGAGGAATTGCTTATAAGGGATGAGACTTGGTGGATGCTTGGGAAATGGGTTCTTTCAAGAACTAAGCTCTGATATCATGTTTATTTTTCATAGGCATTAGGTTAATCATTAATTTCATTTCTTTTAACAATTAACCATAACCATAAATGTTGCAGCAACCCAGATCACATAAAGAAGCAGCATGCACAAGAACACAAAATGTATCCTAGGAAACCCTTCTCAATATGGGACAAAAACCCAGCCAAATACTTTTCTATACTCTTCAAGAGAAAGACCTTTCACCACCAAGAATATAATAGCACACAATAGGGTGCACAAAACCCTAGAACTCTAGCGCCCAAGAGAGGTGTGCAACTTTGACCAAGAAGTGTACTTGCTGAAATTTCCAAAACTCACAAGTGTGTGTGTGTGTCTAAAATGAAAGATTTCCTTTTACTTATATTAGACTTGTCCTATAAACTGAATTGTCTATTGGCACAATAGGGTCAACCTCACTTAGATATATTATTTATTTATTATTATAATAATAAATATTAATATTACTATTAATAGTAATAGTAATATTAATTGTATTTTACATTTTATCTTTAGACACAATAAGGTAGGGCCAACCTGTACCATTTACATAATAACTAGGGTTACAGGTAGGTCTGAATCATGAAAAATATATAGCAAAGGATATGATACACCCACTAGTGCTCATCCACTAGGGGCACATTCATAAGGGTTCCATGGACCTGATTCACTGCATTATATAGATGAACCAGGTCTTCACACATTCACTTGTGCTCATCCACAAGCACGTCCACTCTACATATCTTTTTTTCCACTGCCATCAACATGAGGATCATCTGGAGTCTTCTTGTCAACTCTGTTACTCAGAGGAGGCGATCACATCATCTTCATTTATGTTCACATGATGATGTGCCCAACACTTTTGGGATTTCCCACGTTCACCTTGTGCTCAGCCACAGGCACTTCCTAACTCAACGTATCGCTTTTACATCAGATAATCATATGGAGTTCTTCTCACTCACGTCATGGAGGATGCCATCTCTACATTCCTGACTCTGTCCCAGGTAGGAACCATGAATCCTTCATAGGGTATTTCTCTCAGTTTTGTAAGCTGAGAGAAAGACTTCACATAGCTGTTATGTTCTACATCTCACAGGTTTGTAAGCTGGAGGATGTCTCCCATAGCTGCATTCATCAACACTCCCTCTCAATTAGGGAGGCATTCTTCATCAAGCCAAGTCTCATATTGATGTACTCTGAATTTTGTTTTTGGCTAAGGTCATCCATACTCCCTCTTAACTCGGAAGGAGTTCTTCACCAAGTAAATGTTTGGTGTAAATGTTTGCAGTCTGCTCAAGTGTAGAAAGGTACTACAAGTATACAATTTTCTTCTGCATCATATCTCTGACATAAGAATATTTTATCTCGTTGTGTGTCAATCCATTAGGAAGCACTAGGTTCTTTAAGGATATGTATATATGGCTCTCTGTCATCAACATAGGATCCATCTCATGGTCAAGTAAATCTATCAGAAGTATGTGAAGCCACATTGCTTCGCACACTTACTGCTATATATACTATGTCTTTGGTGCACTTAAGGCTACTGAGTTATGTTTCCTGCTGCAATAGGAAACCATGGAATACTTCAAGGTAGAACATCAATCGAATGTACTTTTCCGGTTCACTGTAATTTCTTTGACTCAGGAAGATCTTATCGGTCATCTATCATACTTCTTGTCCCAAGAAGTAGTGAATCATACTCAAATTCTTTATCTTGAATTCATAAGTCAAGAATTACTTGTAACAACAATGCTTTCTAAATAGGTCATCAGGACCAGGCTTTCGTCATCAATACTGTAATGATATAAGTTTGGATCACCAACATTCTTGTTTGAAATCTAGACTTATCAAGAATCCATTTATCTGATATAGTTTCCAACTCATGGATGGAAGTGTATTTGGTTCACTGGATCAGGTGTTTCATCATAGATAACTCCCTCTGCTTGTGAGAAACTTTTGGCTATAGATCTCGTTTTTTATTTCCTTGACACTTTCATCAGCTGCATGCTTTGCCACAGGTTTCTCTTTCTGTTCCCTAAATAATATCTTATGCACCATCCTATTAAAATATATTGGTACTCTTCTGTTATGGCTTTTGGCCATACTAATTCTCTTGTTTCTTCTCTAAGATAAAGAGTCTCATCATCAATGACGTGTCTCATGTCTGAAGGATAGCTTTGAAAAACTCTTTTGATTTCTCAGAAGGTGCCTTGAGAGGCTTGTATGTTTTTATGCCTCTTGCATAGTTAGTCTAGGTAGGCATTTTATGCCTTCCTGCAATATCACTGAACATGTCAACTGGATAAAATGTTTGTATCCCTCTGAACTGTTGAAGGGGAGTAGATGTTTTATTTTTCGTCAATCTTTAGTTTGATATTTTGTATCTCTTTTTCAAGAATAATATTTCTTCTTTGGTCTTGTACAAGGAACAATGTTTTGGATTCCCATACCAGGGATAATGGTCCAAGTTTTGAGAGCTCTTTTAGTATAAGGAGTGATATCCTTCTTTTATTTGAGATATGCAATCTACTATAAAATTTTAGAACATAAATATTTTAACTATTTTGTAGCAACGTTCTTCTAGAGAAAGTACTTCTCGTTTCTCCTCTCTCACTTTCTTGAGGTGGATTTGGATCAATGTTGGCAATGGTGGCATATTGTTTTCCTTCTTTTTGGTTGGACAATGTTTAGCAATGTGTCCATACTTGTCACATATATAACACTGAAATTTTGAAGCATCTCTTCTTTGATATCCTAAATTGGATGAAGACTTTTCTTCTTTAAATGTTTGCCTGAAGTTTCTTTTGAATTTTCCTCCTTTCCTAGTGTGAAGTGCAAGAGCATGATTTTCTTCTGCGGAATCTTCCACTCCTCTATTTCTGAGTATTAGTTATTCTTGAGTACAATCTTTCCATAGTCACTCAAAGGTTGGTAGGGTTTCTCTTCCACTGATACTCTGAAGAAAGGGATCCCATGATTTTGGAAGATTTTGGAGAGTGATTAATACAAGTTCTCTATCAGACATGATTTCGCTCATTGTCTCTAGTTATTCTTTAACCTATGATAACTTCATGAAGAAAAGTGCAATTGTGTCATCTTTTTTCATCTTAGTAATTTGGATTTGACTTCTCAAGGTGAAAGTTGTGAGAGTGTTGTCACTTTCAAACATTTCTTTCAATGTTTTATACATATCATAGGCAGTGTTATGATTGGTGATCCGGGGCAAGAGATGGTCTCTTACTGAGTAGATGATTATTTTCCTTTCTCTGACGTCATATTATTTTCTTACTTTCTTTTCCATATCATTCGTTGTTTCTGGTAGATTTTTAGTGGTTCCATCCAAGAGATCTTCTTCTTCAAGAGTGACTAGAAGCTTTGATTTCCAAGCATTGAAGTTGCTTGCTCCATCAAGCCTATCTTCCGTTGGAGTTTTGTTCTTCATTTTTTTCTTGAATCCTTGTAGACTGGATTATGTTTGGACTTATGACTGCCAACAATCAATTTGATAGTATCACAAATATTCTTGTTGATTCAGAACATTGTTTCTTCAGAAAACTAGAAATATTCTGTAGGAAATTTCGGCACCCTAGAAACCCTAGGGCCACAAATCAAAATTTCTCATAATTTAGTTCTAAGAGCTTCTGTAGATGCGTTGTAAGAGTTTGTACTCTTTTTTGTTGAAGGTGACCTCAACATACATGTTTTCAAGGGTTGAAACACTCAAAAGAGAGGGTCATACGGAATTTTCTGGAACCTTGGGAGGGTCGTACGGTTCTGCAGAACTGGAGGAATTGTTGATAAGGGATGAGAATTGGTGGATTCTTGTGCAATGGGTTCTTTCAAGAAATAAGCTCCGATACCATGTTAATTTTTCATAAGAATTAGGTTAAGCATGAAGTTCATTTTTTTTATCAATTAACCATAACCATAAATGTTGCAGCGACCAAGATCACATGAAGAAACAACATGCACAAGAACACAAAATGTATTCTAGGAAACCCTTCTCAACACGGGAGAAAAACCCAACCAAATCCTTTGCTATACTCTTCAAGAGAAATACCTTTCACCACCAAGAATATCCTAGCACACAAGAGGGTGCACAAAACCCTATAACTCTAGCGCCCAAGAGAGGTGTGCAACTTTGACCAAGAAGTGTACTTGCTGAAATTTCCAAAACTCACAAGTGTGTGTGTGTCTACAATGAAAGCTTTCCTTTTACTTATATTAGACTTGTCCTATCAACTGAAGTGTCTATTGGAACAATAGGGCCGACCTCACTTAGATATATTATTTATTTATTATTATAATAATTAATATTAATATTAATATTAATTATCTTTTACATTTTATCTTTAGGCACAATAAGGTAGGGCCGACATGTACCCTTTACATAATAACTAGGGTTACAGGTAGTTCTGACTCTTGAACAATACATAGCAAAGGATCTGATACACCCACTAGTGCTTATCCACTAGGGGCACATCCATAGAGATTCCATGGACCTGATTCACTACATTACACATATGAACCAGGTCTTCACATGTTCACTTGTGCTCGTCCATAGGCACATCCACTTTACAGATCTTCTTTCCCACTGCCACCAACAGGAGGATCATCTGGAGTCTTCTCATCAAGTCTGTTGCTCATAGGATGCCATCACATCATCTTCATTTATGTTCACATGATGATGTGCTCAACACTTTTGGGATTTCCCACGTTCACCTTGTGCTCAGCCACATGCACGTCCTAACTCAACAGATCGCTTTTACATTGGATAATCATCTAGATTTATTCTCACTCACATCATGGAGGAGGCCATCTCTACGTTCCTGACTTTGTCCCAGGAAGGAACCACGAACCCTTCATAGGGGCTTTCTCTCAGGTTTGTAATCTAAGAGAAAGACTTCACATAGTTGCTATGCTCCACATCTCACAGGTTTGTAAACTAGAGGATGTCTCCCATATATGCATTCATCAACAATATGAACTTTCAAGAAGATTCTATAAGGTCCAAAACCTTATCACAATTGAGGGTTGAGGAAGTCAAAACCCTACCCCTAGATGACTATCAAGGAATGTTAAATACTGAGATGCTAGGAGGAGAAGGGGTTCGATTCTTTAGCATGGAATTTGTTCCATATTTGAGTAAAGCACCTAGGAGTGGTATTTTGAGATAACAAAAAAGGAGGAGAGGTTTTGTAGCAACCATACAGGCCACAGTGTCAAAGGGGACTCCATCGAGAGTGCATCTTTCTTTGTACTTGCATTTGAAGAAAAGAGAGTATAGCGACCTCACCTTATGGATGGGTTTTCTCCTATATTGGGTTTCACATGTTATATGTTGTGTTTATTTGTGGATGGTGTGTGAGTATTTATTTATGTTCTTTATTTTTCACATTTTACCTATTTCATACATTTTAAGCAGAAAACCAATAATTAAAGAGTTTGAGCTCTAAAGTAAATTACCTCCACAGTAAATATTTTAGTATTTTATTAGATAAGTTGTGATGAATTGTCTAATGGAGTATCCATGGTAGTTTATAGATCACTCACCACAATGATTTTTGCTATTATTTTATAGGTGCATTTACATAGGGATATATGATCGAACTCATCAAAAGAGACTAACTTATCCTTATTAGGAATTAGGGCTATACATGTGGCATTGAAGGCTCCCAAGGTTCTTCTTGTACACCTATATCCTTCAATTACTCTTAAGATATCATCTTCAAACTAAGAATATAATCCTAAAATTCCATAAGCCACCCATCCAATACTAGGATCTTATCCTTCTGGAAAGAGGCTGGAATTGAGACTTCTTCCATCAAAGTCTCATTTTCCTCTTCATTAGCAAATCTTGGAAAAAGGATTTCATTTTGATTATTTCTACTATATTAGCACTTGTTGGCTCCTTATACAAGGAACTCAAATGATCCACTCCCCTTGTTTCTATCTCCTTGAATTCCCTAACTTTTCTCCCATTAGTTTTAACCATCTCCCACATAGTATTCACATTCTTTCTATGATTAGCAAAGTTATGAAAATATTTTGTATTTTCATCGCCTTTTCTAGCATGGTTTCCCACTTTTTAGTCTCCATTTTTGTTATTTCCATTCTAAATGTTCTCTCTTTTGTTTGTTTCATATTATTTAGATTCTTCTTGACCTTTTTTGACAATAATCCTTACCTATATTGATTAAATATATTTTCTATATGAGCGTCCACCTCTATCAAATCTTGTTCATAGTTTATAAACTTTTTAAGTGCCCAGGTCACTACCACTTTTTTAACTTACTTAAATTCCAAGAAAATTGGAAGCTAGTTTAGTGCCCTTGATTCTCATCATATCTCTTTGACTCTTTCTTGACCAAGTTCACACACTTCTAATCTTCTAACCATGTCAGTTTCAATTTAAGTGCACTAGCTCGCTTATCAAAATTCCTCTTGTAGTTGGAGAAAAATGGGAAGATGGTCTAAATCTACCCCTAAGCCAACCCGAGACCTAAGTCTTTCCTCCAACCCCATTATATTTTTCAAAACTATAAACATTCTAACCTCTTTGAGATATATCTTTCACCTATTCTAAGGTTTCTCCAGGTAGGGACCATCTTGATGGGCTCCACATCCATTGAACCTTCATTTTCTAATTTATGAATAAAATAGTTACCTAGTGAATTGTTTTAGTAATCGTAACCCATAGTTTGTCTCTCTTTATGGTAATATTTATATCCCCATTTAAAATTATATTTTTGTTTTTGAGAAATTCTTCATGAAATAAATTCTCCCAAAATGGTATCCTCTCACAATTAGGACCATACAAGTTAACCATTGAGAACACTTTTCCCAATTCAAGAGCTTGAAACTCCATATATATACCCAAGAAAATAATAGAGGAGTTTAAGAGAGACATTGAATTCGTCCACACTATAATGAATCCACCTAACATTCCATTTGCATCAAGTGATAAAAGTTCCATTCCTTCAACACAGTCTAAATCCCCTAACGATATTTCCTCCATCCCCATAGTTTCTTGCAACATAAAGATATTTGGTTTGTGAAGAAATATTATCCTCTCTAGGGATTATTTTGTAGAAATACTACCTAACCCTCTAATGTTTAATGACAAAATAATCATTATCAACACTTGCTCGGAGCCTACTTTGCTTTAAAGGCCCCTTTAATTGTTTGTTGTTTATTGAACTGGATTTTCATCATTGATTTATCTTGGGATATTGAGAGGAAATATTTCCTTCCCAGTAGAGGAAAAACATGCCTTCCCATAGCACTACTTAAACCCCCCTCAATACCTTCTCCCAACCCTTCCTGTTATGATTTTTTTATGGATATTAACTTGTCACTAGATTTTGTAGGATTCCCCAATTCCCATAATTATGATGAGGATGAGTCACTTACTTTTGTGCTTTCACTTTTCTCTTTAGAACTCTCACAAGGAAGGGGATTTGTTGATGGAAAATTTTCCTTAAAATATTCTCCTATGGGAAGTTGTAGAATCCCTTTCACATCATGGCTTAGCCTCCCAAAACCCTTGGCCCTCAGACTGTCTTTTTGTTTCTTAGTGATTTCTTCTAAATATGGCCATCCATCACAAAACAATACCACATTGGTATATGTTTCCACTAGGTTTAAAATTGTATTGGAATTAGAAAATAACTCACTCAAAAAATAGATGGCCTCTACTTGACCTAGTTTCATTAGCATAACATCTTACTCGAGCTCCCCTCAATTTATGACTACAATCTCTATTTGAGTTCTAGTTTATGACTTTAATGAACCTTCCTCCACATCAAATGCATTTGAATCTCCCTCAACCAAAAAATGGTCTGATTGAACTGATCTGGCTTCTCCATATGACTATTGGAACTATATAGCATAAAATCCTCCACCCCCCAAACTTTTATCAACAAAAATTACAAAATTTGATATCTCATCTTTCATAGGTGATCTATGTCTCCATTATTGATTTGAAAACCACTAGAAATGATCCTAGATAACATGACCATGCGTATGACACCTTTAACATTGAAACGATATTATCACAAAATCTAACACCTATTTGTGTTTCCACCTCCCAATATTTAGCTCTACCATATCATGCAATCCATCCTTCAAGTTCATCTCAACCAAGATTTGGGCCATTGTTTACAAAAAATTCCCTTAAACCTATTATCCTCTTCGAATAATTTGTCCATACCGTCTCCTCTTTCCTTGAAGACCTTGTTTGACCATAATTCAAAAATTTACCCTACTAACTTAACCCATATTGGTTGAGTTATAGAGGTCTCCATTCATAGATAAAAAAATATTTGTCCATCTCCTTAGCATCAAAGATGAAGAACACCATAACCAAGTCACCCTAATAATTTTCTCTAGTTCATCCTCACTCCTAAACAAAAAATCAATCCAACCCTTGACCAAAAGATAATGAACTAGAACATACCTATGGACCAGATTCTAAAGCTTCCCTTTCCACTAAACTAGGGCATGCTAAAAGATTTTCCTACCAAAAAACTTGCTTATAAATCTTTTCTACTATAGATCTGGAACTTGGTCCATAGTCACACCTTCCATTAAAACTAGTTTGACACAATCTTCAAGAACCATCACACTCTTCTAGCCTCACTTGATAGGTTTTACCCTATGTTTACCCCCACTCCCCACTAGATCTTCTAGGGTTAGTTTCAAGCTAAAAAATACCTTGCCGAAAACCTCTCACCCTAATCTTCTCTCATCCCCTCAAAACCTTGGCCCCTGATCACTGTCCTTTTTTTTTAAGGATCAAAATTGAAAAAACCTTGAGACTCACCAATCTTGGCATCCTCCTCACCTTCTTTGAAAATGGATCCAAGTCCAATCATGGTTTCCTTAGGATCAAGGAATCCTTCCTTGCCATTAAACCTTCCAACTTTTTTGATACTCATACCATCTCTAGCAACATTGACTTTGCATGTCCCATCTAATATGAGGATATATTCATACGTCAAGTCTTATGTATTTAGGAGACTATGGTTCCTAGGAGTGACAATCTCTAAAATGCCCCCCTTGACAAAAGATAGCAAACCCTCACCACTATCATCCCCTTTCCTCACATCAACCCTACCTGAATACCAAAGATCTATTACCCATTGAGGAGATCTTTAGAATAATCCAGAATGTCCTCCTCCATCACCCTAATTACTACAAAATATATACATAATAATAATTTTGAAAAATAATTAAGTAGTGATTCAATTAAACTTATTATTATTAAAAAATATATATATCAATATACATCACATCATTAACTTAATTAACCAACAAATAATTGAGTTAATCATTACAATTTTAAACCCATTAAATAACAAGTTCAAAAATTATTCTTATGGAATTTATAATTATTCTATTTTCATCTTTATGAACATTAGAAACAACATTTCATCGTTATACCAACTCCTATGCCATATGGAATTTATAATTATTTTATTTTCATCTTTATGAACATTAGAAACAACATTTCATCATTATACCAACTCCTATGCCATTGAAATTCAAAAGATAACATATTTACCACTAACATTCAAAACCCTTTTTTTCTATTTAATATGTTTGACATCAAAGGCATTTTTCCTATTTAACATTAGGATTCATTGGCATTTTGTCTGAATATAAAATGCACTTTTTTCTTAAATATAAAATAAAATTATAACATGAAAAGTGAAGCTACTACATTTTAAATTTCACAATGTTACCATGAACTAATCCCAAAGAAAGAAAATCCCAAAGGGTAATGTAATGATTTACCATCCATCATCATCAAAAAGAAGGCGACTATAGTCTTCATAAGTGGATTGAGATTTTGTGAAAGTGGCGATCTCGTACATCATCATCTCGTAATGAAAAAGTATTCATATCCACTATAAGTGTACTTGAGTGATGTTGTCACTTTAAAATCCTTTCCTGGTGAGTACTTGATTGATGTTGTGACCCTAAGACAATCGTATAATCCCTTGATTTGATATGTGTTTTGACTATATCATGACTTGGGAAGAGTCCATACCTCACTTTTCTCATATATGGCTAATCATAACTTTTATGGCCATGCTCATAGTTGTTGCACTATTTCCCTTACAATTAGTTTGTACCGAGTACTTATGGGTGGGTGGTAAATGATTCTTTCATAGAAATTCTATGTATTCGATATATTTTATATTATAGATTGTTTTATCAATATGGGTGGTAAATGATTATTTCATAGAAATTCTATATATTCAATATATTTTATATTATAGATTTTTGTATTAATATGTGTCAGTGATACAATATGACAATGAAATAGATACATCTCATAAGTTATTGAAGTTATTCTTTATCTAAACTATTACAATTGAGATGTATGTATTCTACGAGAAGTTATCTAGAACATGTATTGGCTCCCCTAAAGGGAAAGTTATCATGTCTATAGGGAAATGAGTTGAGTCGAGTTGAGTCGAGTCTGGGTGGGGACATAAACTCCCCCAGATTATTAACTAATCAACTAACCAAACCTAGGTTAACAAGACATTTTACAAGTAAATATTTCAATTTTTTTTTTAAATATAGGTTATTTTGAAATACTTGTAAATTGTATTTTTAATATAATGCTTCCACATATGAATATAATTGTAATGTATTTATATGACTCAATCAATGTATATTATGTCCTTGAGTTGTAGAACAATCGGTGATGGAGTGTATTGTTAAGGCACTCTGTTATGTGAAGTTATTGGTTTGAAACCCTCAACTTACCTTGTGTGTTGTGTGAAGGGTCGTGTTGGTATGCCTAGAGGTTATAGTGGTAGCAATCGGAAAACTCGACCATGTGTCATGCAAGTACGAGCCCAACTAGTTTTTGATTCCACCATTCACTATAAATAAATAAATAAAATCAATGCATGTTCTTTTTTTCCAACAACAATGAGTAAATTTGCATTAGAAAGGTCACAATCTAACTAGTTGGCATTGCAACACAAAAATGGATAACGCAGACCTCGGCCTGCTAGAATTCCAAGTTTGGACTAAAAAAAACAAGTACCTCTAAGTTGTTTAACTGGGTGCTAATTATTCTATTAAGGCAAGTGAATTGCCTTATATAATGACCCAAGATAAGCAAAAACTTGCAATACATTATCTATTAATAGAAAATTTAAAAGGTTAGAACATGGAGAACATTATCTCGCTCCTACAAATTTTCATCTAGGTTGTTCTTGTTTTTCCCTGTATGGGATTTTGTTATTGTTTTGTCCAAGCTCCTTTCTCCTTAACTACTTGGGACCTTGACAAAATCACTTCTCTAGCTGAAGGTTGAGACAAATGTGGAGTACCCTCCCTTGGAATATTTAGAAAACCTACTATACCATTAATCTTAGCAATTGCAGAGTCCAATTTTTCTTCCATCACCAAATATCTTTCTTCATGAGATTGCATGCAATTCCACATACATTCCTCCACTGCATGTAAAGTTCAAATTTTCCCTCTAGTATTAATCACATGCCTCAACCTCTCATGTGATTCCACCAATAGTTGTTCCTCCCACATTTGATGCCATTGACAAGTCCATTGTAAGGTTGCTTTCAACACCTTTTGGTGTGCCTCAGCCACACCCTTTTCAAGAATGTTCATCTGCTTCCTAAGATCCTAGACTCACACATAACACATATAAGTAGAATTGTAATGTTTATCTATGATTCAATCAATGCATATATTATTTAACAACAATGAGTAAATTTGCAATAGAAAGGGTTGTGGCCTAATTGTTTGGCATTGCAATACAAAAATGGATAACATAGATCTCAACCTGCCAAAATTCCAAGTCTAGACTCAAAAAAAAAGAAACCTCTAAGTTGTTTGACTAGGTGCTAGTTATTATGTTATGGAAAGTGAATTGCCTTACATATTCACCCAAAACAAGAAAAAACTTGCAATGTATTCTCTTTTAATATAAAACATAAAAGGCTAGCATGTGGAGAACCTTGTCTTGCTCTTGGAAATCTCCATATGGGTTGTTCCTGTTTTTCTCCATTCCTAACTGAGTTACTATGTAGGTTTTTGTTATTGTTTTGTCCAAGCTCCTTTCTTCCTTGATTGCTTGGGACCTTGAGAAAATCACTTCTCCAACTAGAG
>ML853561.1:29640-46233 GCA_009831015.1 Picea engelmannii
GATCTCGTACATCATCATCTCGTAATGAAAAAGTATTCATATCCACTATAAGTGTACTTGAGTGATGTTGTCACTTTAAAATCCTTTCCTGGTGAGTACTTGATTGATGTTGTGACCCTAAGACAATCGTATAATCCCTTGATTTGATATGTGTTTTGACTATATCATGACTTGGGAAGAGTCCATACCTCACTTTTCTCATATATGGCTAATCATAACTTTTATGGCCATGCTCATAGTTGTTGCACTATTTCCCTTACAATTAGTTTGTACCGAGTACTTATGGGTGGGTGGTAAATGATTCTTTCATAGAAATTCTATGTATTCGATATATTTTATATTATAGATTGTTTTATCAATATGGGTGGTAAATGATTATTTCATAGAAATTCTATATATTCAATATATTTTATATTATAGATTTTTGTATTAATATGTGTCAGTGATACAATATGACAATGAAATAGATACATCTCATAAGTTATTGAAGTTATTCTTTATCTAAACTATTACAATTGAGATGTATGTATTCTACGAGAAGTTATCTAGAACATGTATTGGCTCCCCTAAAGGGAAAGTTATCATGTCTATAGGGAAATGAGTTGAGTCGAGTTGAGTCGAGTCTGGGTGGGGACATAAACTCCCCCAGATTATTAACTAATCAACTAACCAAACCTAGGTTAACAAGACATTTTACAAGTAAATATTTCAATTTTTTTTTTAAATATAGGTTATTTTGAAATACTTGTAAATTGTATTTTTAATATAATGCTTCCACATATGAATATAATTGTAATGTATTTATATGACTCAATCAATGTATATTATGTCCTTGAGTTGTAGAACAATCGGTGATGGAGTGTATTGTTAAGGCACTCTGTTATGTGAAGTTATTGGTTTGAAACCCTCAACTTACCTTGTGTGTTGTGTGAAGGGTCGTGTTGGTATGCCTAGAGGTTATAGTGGTAGCAATCGGAAAACTCGACCATGTGTCATGCAAGTACGAGCCCAACTAGTTTTTGATTCCACCATTCACTATAAATAAATAAATAAAATCAATGCATGTTCTTTTTTTCCAACAACAATGAGTAAATTTGCATTAGAAAGGTCACAATCTAACTAGTTGGCATTGCAACACAAAAATGGATAACGCAGACCTCGGCCTGCTAGAATTCCAAGTTTGGACTAAAAAAAACAAGTACCTCTAAGTTGTTTAACTGGGTGCTAATTATTCTATTAAGGCAAGTGAATTGCCTTATATAATGACCCAAGATAAGCAAAAACTTGCAATACATTATCTATTAATAGAAAATTTAAAAGGTTAGAACATGGAGAACATTATCTCGCTCCTACAAATTTTCATCTAGGTTGTTCTTGTTTTTCCCTGTATGGGATTTTGTTATTGTTTTGTCCAAGCTCCTTTCTCCTTAACTACTTGGGACCTTGACAAAATCACTTCTCTAGCTGAAGGTTGAGACAAATGTGGAGTACCCTCCCTTGGAATATTTAGAAAACCTACTATACCATTAATCTTAGCAATTGCAGAGTCCAATTTTTCTTCCATCACCAAATATCTTTCTTCATGAGATTGCATGCAATTCCACATACATTCCTCCACTGCATGTAAAGTTCAAATTTTCCCTCTAGTATTAATCACATGCCTCAACCTCTCATGTGATTCCACCAATAGTTGTTCCTCCCACATTTGATGCCATTGACAAGTCCATTGTAAGGTTGCTTTCAACACCTTTTGGTGTGCCTCAGCCACACCCTTTTCAAGAATGTTCATCTGCTTCCTAAGATCCTAGACTCACACATAACACATATAAGTAGAATTGTAATGTTTATCTATGATTCAATCAATGCATATATTATTTAACAACAATGAGTAAATTTGCAATAGAAAGGGTTGTGGCCTAATTGTTTGGCATTGCAATACAAAAATGGATAACATAGATCTCAACCTGCCAAAATTCCAAGTCTAGACTCAAAAAAAAAGAAACCTCTAAGTTGTTTGACTAGGTGCTAGTTATTATGTTATGGAAAGTGAATTGCCTTACATATTCACCCAAAACAAGAAAAAACTTGCAATGTATTCTCTTTTAATATAAAACATAAAAGGCTAGCATGTGGAGAACCTTGTCTTGCTCTTGGAAATCTCCATATGGGTTGTTCCTGTTTTTCTCCATTCCTAACTGAGTTACTATGTAGGTTTTTGTTATTGTTTTGTCCAAGCTCCTTTCTTCCTTGATTGCTTGGGACCTTGAGAAAATCACTTCTCCAACTAGAGATTGAGAAAAATGTGGCGTACCCTCCCTTGGGAGATTTAGAAAACCTATTATTCCATCAACTCTAGCAATTGCAAAGTCCAATTTTGTTTCCATCACCAAATGTCTTTCTTCCCTAGATTACATGCAATCTTGCATGGTTTCTTCCATTGCATGTTGAGTTTGAATTTACCCTTGTTATGAGGGAAAAACTCTCTATGGCCAAGGGTAAACCACAACAGACAGGTATGACTACATAAATCAACTCAATTCTAACATATGCTATATAAACTAATGTGCAATATAAGAATGGGGCCTACCTCGATCCAACGTTTGATGATGTTCCACCGTTGAGTACTTTGACCCAAAGCTTTATACCTACAATAAGTTCTCAACAAACGAGCATAGCAAGTACATAGCGATGATATAAAAGGGGTTAGCACATCAGATAGCATAATCCATTAATACACATTACAAACACGCCCATGGATAATAATCATATATTTGCAAGATACCAATAGGATGGGAAAAGAGTATTTCTATTAATAATTGATCAGCAGAAGTGACAACATTACAGACTTCCGTGTCGGCACAGTTCGAAACACAGAAACCAATTTCCTTCCAGTTGGGTCTTCACCACTTCAATCCTCCACCAAAGGCAAGCTCATAGGAAAGAGGCAATCAGGTCCTCTCAACAATAGGGAAAGATCTTGGGGGATGAACATTGTGTTCAAACTTGAGGGACAAAGGGATGCAGACTCAATATGAAGTAATTTCTCCAGAGTAATTTTTCTCTCAAAGTTGAATGCTTTCTCTCTTTTCCATAGCTCGAAATTGTGCTCTTATAGCCTTTAGAATGCAACTGAAGGGCCGAGTCAGAACGTTTCCAGTATATGGAAGGCCAAGGATCAGAGATCTTCTGTCGTGACATGGAAAACTGACCTCGTTTTGTATTTTCTGGCACAAATCCCGATATACGCAAGTTGTAGCGGAGCAGCAAGCGTATACGCATCTTGTATAACTGATATGGAGCGTATATGTGGAAAAATGTATATTTTTAGCTCTGGATTCATCAAAAAGGGATGATAAGTCTGCATAGGGAAATGGAAAAAGGCCCTATGTGCAAGATAGCAATGGTGAGGCAAATATTGCTATAACAGATGCCCCCTAATGTGTGAGATCAGAGGAGTATCTGCGATGGTAGAAATACATTATAAATAACCCAGAAGTGGAGTGGTAGAGAACCAGCTGGACGAACTCAATTGCTCATTACATTATGTATTGATTTTTCATACATGGCTGCCAAGAATACAATGCAGATCCATGTGGAAAATATACCAAACAAATGTTCATGTCCATGAATAGGCAAATACAAATGCGATTACATGCCAAAAACTGTCATAGTCACGAACAAGGCCCAGTGAAACCAGTCTCAAAATCAATTTGAAGATATTTTTTATACCATGAAGTACAATCTGATCTCCCATGATCACTGAAGTCAAATAGGTATTGGTCCAATGAAGGGGAAGAAACAACTCAGGAAAGTTGCGGCCACATAGTGATATCTTCAAGTCTTCTACACTATCCACCAAAGGTGCAAGTATACATCATGTGAATAAAGGAGTTGAGGTCGAACATGATGAGACATCGTTTGACTACCGGTCATTGAGGTATACCATTAACAAATGTGAGACATCCTACCAATAATGAAAGTAGGTATCAAGGCATTGAGTACATTCCTACAAGTGTGAAAAAGGAGTCGATGTCGAACACTTGAGAAATCCATTGATCGGGATACATCGATGTATTCCCATCTATCAATGGCGAGAGAGCCTGCCACTAATGACTGCAAGCCTCAAGGTACTCATAAAACTCTAGGTCCCATATCCAGAATAAATGAGTTGAAGTCGATGGAAAGAGACCCACTGAAAGGAGAGCATTGAGGCATCTCTCATTAGTCAACATGAGGAACAAAGAAGGAGCTTCATGATTTGGTGGAGATCGAACGAAGAACATGTTCACGAACCAACGACCCTGTGTGTCTTTCACGTGTGCCAAATGCAAGAGGTACATGAAAAGGACCCTCTGAATAGTAGCTAATGATGAAAAACTGTTGACAAAGCTGAGGAAACCACCAATAAGGATAATGGCATCCAAGACACTGCATGAATCCCAAAGTGTGAATAGATGTCTTGTCGTCGAACACAAGGGAAACCACCCAGTCAATGACCAATGATGAAATGTCGATTTATGGGTTCAAGGTGACCTACCAATGATGAAAGTAGGGTCAAGGTGCATGATAAGACCAAAGTATCATGTGATTCTGAGACAAACTGAGGGTATGGACGACATGAAAAGTCAATATTTCTTAGGAGTGGCTGACACAGGTTGATAGACTTCCTTTGAACAAGAGCATGAGACATATGGTGGACTCCGGTATCATGGACTCAATGATGTGACACTTAGATGCAGGAGGCATCAATAACGTTCTCTATAGGGACTGGAAGAGTAACCCATCGATAGAGAAAGCTCTGTAGCGATATCAACTTCCTAAGGCCATGCTAAACCCAAAATTATGGTGACACAAGGACTCAATAACTTTGTTCTTTGTTCAAAGGCGACACGACTACTGCCAATTACAATATAGTACTCCCTTCCTGCCCGTCGTTTTTTTGTTTTTTCATAACAAATGAATGCTATGATACAGAGGAGGGAACGAGCGTCGCAAGTAAGAAAAACTAGTTCTATGAGTGGAACGTACCTGTGCTTAATGCAAGGAAATGCATGTGGGAGATGGACACTCGGGGTGATGTTCCCTCTAGGGTATAGGGTGTCAAATTGTGAATGATATAAACAAGGCTCTGCTTGGTTGAGGATGCAAACTTCTTAGGCAACACTTTATAACGCAAAGTGAGAACCGGCTAAAGGCTCAATACTACAAGCAAGGGCATGAGATGCAATCACAACTTAACGCCAAAAAATGTCCTTTTTTTAATCTTTTACTCTACTTGGTGTGAAAAAGGGGTAAACTTGTGCCAAATAGACATATTTTCAAATCCAATTTACGAGTGTGAAAAAGACAAGTTCACTCGGCAATATTTTCAATTTTTGGTAGCAAGTCGGAAAAGAGCTTAACTAAGACTCATGACCTTTAAAATCCAACTTTAACGAGCGTGAAAGGGACAAATCACTCGGCAATCTTTTCAGTTTTTTGACAATTCGGAAAAGAGATTAACTGAGACTCGTGACCTTTCCAATCCAATTTAACGAGTGTGAAAGGGACAAATCACTCAACAATCTTTTCGGTTTTTATACGAGTCGGAAAAGACCTTAACTAAGACTCGTTAGGAAGATTCTAGGTGGCAAGCCACGGGGGAGGCCAAGGCTCCCATGCAGACCTTTTGTGGAATGTTGGTATCTTATGAAGAATGACCCAAGCTCGGGAAGACCCAAAGCTCTCCAATTCGAGGAGGACAAAGTGCTAATGGAGGTTATCATTTTCGTGTTATATCGAATAATGTCTCTTCCTGGAAAAGACATAGGCAGAGGCATTGGATACCCCACAAGACCATCCCAATCAAAGGGAACCTCGTCAAGACTTGGAGGGAGAGAACTCGAGAAGAGTAAAACTCTCTCTTGTTCAGAAGGTGAAGTAATAGAAATGCTAAGGACATGGCACAGAAGGTATAGAAACATAACCAAAAGAGCGGGATCGACCAAAAATTGCATTGGCATGACCGCTTCCTTAGAATTTTCACTCTTTGAGAGAAGAGTGGGGTCGATCGAATATTGCATCGATACGACCACTTCCTCAACCATTGGTTGAATAGGATGTGAGACAACAAGGTCAAGAGGTGCATCACCCCCAAAAATAGGAGTGTTTCCGGTCGAAGATTGCATCAACACGATCGTTGGTTGAACAAGATGCGAGACAACAAGGTCAAGAGATGCATCACCTCCAAACATAGGAGAGGTGTCAGTCAAAGATTGCATCGACATGACCACAGGTTGAATGGGATGTGAGACAACAAGGTCAAAGGATGCATCAACCCCTAAAGGAAAAGGACTGTCATCTGAAGATTTCATCGGCATGACTGTTGTATCAACCAAAGAAGGAATGGAGTGTTGTGAAACCATAGATGCCTCAGAACCCGAAGGGCCCTTAGGTGAGCTCCACGTTTCTGGTATCCTAGCAATAACAGGACAAAAATGAGTAAGGTGACTTCCTTCGCAAGTCCTGCAAAGAAATCTAGGCTTACGTCTGAGACGTCTAGGCTTCGCAATCATATGAATGCCCCCAGAATGACTTGCAGTGGCTGGTGACATGCTCCCAACATGACTTGTAGAGGCTAGTATAAAATCTCCAACATGACTAGCAGAGGTTGGTGATGAATCCCCAACATGACTAGCAGAGGTTGGTGATGAATCCCCAACATGACTAGCAGAGGTTGGTGATGAATGTGCAGTGTGACTAGCAGTGACCAGACATGTGCCCCCAGCATGACTTGTAGCGGTTGGTTGTAGGTTTTCAACATGACTCGCAGAGGTTGTCGACCAATCTCCAACATGACTAGCAGAGGTTGGTGATATAATGCCAATATGACACGTAGTGACTGAACTCGTGGCGGTAATTGATTGCATCATTTGAGACCAAGGTCCAAGGAAAGATTGGTTCTGAGAAATTGCAGGCCATGAAGGATCCTAGTTTACACCTTTTCCATGTCCAGCAGGATAGTATCCTCCTCCATACTAATTCATAAAGGGTTGTAAGGGCATCGAAACTGAGGAAGCCACTTGTGAAGAGAAAGCAACATGAAAAGGATTGCTCATGTGAGGATATATGTTTCCCCCAGACGAAGGAACTTCGTGAGGGGGGTTTCCCATACTATAAAAATAATTCCCTCGGATGAAAAACCAGAGGGCAGCCGGAGGTCCGCCGTGGGAAAAGTGTTCATAGGAATCAACATAGTGAAAGAAGGATAAGTGGACAAAGTGTAACAAGTAGAATGATTGCATAGTTGATCACTTAATTCTCGCATAGTGGACTCATAGGAAGGGAGATTACAACCTCCTACTATAAGAGGTGTTTGAAGGATATGACTCCCACCAAACGGAGAGGGATAAGAAGGAGGCATCATGCCCCCATACCCAAAACTGGTATTCGCATAAGGAGGCGAGATAGAGGATGGCAAGTGCGACGACATATCAGACATACCATGAGAAAAATGATTAGAGACAAAAAATGCTTAGAGACCCAAGGCACAGACTGAGTGTTATAATTATGCATACCATTATAAAAAGTGGACGAATTTTCCCCCATGAACGTCATGGGGGGGGTAGCAGTAAACGAGGGAGAAA
The DNA here is from genome assembly GCA_009831015.1 of Picea engelmannii. Taxonomy (NCBI): domain Eukaryota; kingdom Viridiplantae; phylum Streptophyta; class Pinopsida; order Pinales; family Pinaceae; genus Picea; species Picea engelmannii. Next base: position 37,266 of record ML853561.1, read on the forward strand.
AAGGAACTCCACTATCCATGATAAAAAGGACTCAGCACGAAATCCTATGGTCAACTAATAATCAAATAGCATACGAGAAAGTCAAACGACTAATATGCATGCAAATGGGCTAAAGTGGTTGAGTGGCCTCCCTCGCTAAAGAAGGTATGTCTCGTCCAAGAGGGACCTGAGATTCCCCGCTAAAGTTTGGAGGTAACAAAATCAGTTATAAGGTCCCTCGTAGGCTTAACAACCAGTCGGTCAGATCCCCCCAGAGAGTTAATCCTCCATAAAGGTTGTGTGTTGTCCAACCCCTATCTGAATTAGGATACAGGCAGAATAACCCCTGCAAGTAACCTATGAGATACCTAAGTCAAGCAACTAATAAACCATTGTATAACCAATGCACAGGCAAGCAGTCGTAAGTCCGGATCACCATATGGGTAGGGTAGCAAAGCCTAAAACCTTGAAATCACTGCCTCTCACAGAGGTATGGGTACTAGCAAGATCCCCAAATACGAATAAATCCACAGAAATATCTCTGACGCTAGGTGAGTATCCAGGGGTTATCCCTTCAACTAACTTCGTGCGACCTCGTGATTAACTCCGGTGTGAGCGGAGCCTCCTGATATTACCAATTATACAATGGAATTCTTAACTCCCTGTCTCAGACACATATGTTGATTTAATTGCCTTGGAGGAGTTTACTCACAAGATCCTATTCCAAGGAACTAAATCCTAGGCTAGTTTGTGCACCCTAAAAAATAAAATCGTGACTAATCAATTTTAGTTTAAAGCGTAAATTTTATTGGCCGTGGTTACTCAAAAAGGTATGGAAGTGAAACTGATGGTGTTATGACTCTACAAGAAAATAAATACAGATATAATGCAAAGTCTATCTTTAACTTTTCAATGAATGATATGCTAATAAGAACAGTGCAGTCTTCAATTTCAACTCTGCAATTCAGAAGTAAAATGCAATCTTTCACTAAATGTGCTAAGCTAATGATAAAGATTCCAAGACGGAAATGCCAACCAATGCAAAATGCCTATTTTTTTGTATTTTCAATATACTAAAAAGAAAATGCATGGACTGATGAGAAACATGATATATAATATCTACTGTGTATAAAAGCAATAACTCGAGTAGAATACCAAGCAGTGAAGCAAACAACCCAGATAACAAGGAAAAAAAAAATGGAAAACAAAGAGAAAGACTCCGCCTAAAAGTTCAACTTCGAACAGGTTTCCTGTCATCCTAGATAATCTCAACAGGCACTACATATACCTAAGAAGGTTCAACAATCTTCAAATCCCACCCAACATTCACTAAACCAAGCAAACAAGCAAGGGGAAGTGGTATACGTGACTGTTCAGAAGAACAAAGCGTATATACGCTTCTTGCAGTGAGACAACAAGCGTGTATACGCGACTGTCAAGGAAAAAAGGGTGTATATGCTTTAAAACAAGGCCAGGCAAGGAAAAAAGGCTGAAAACTCAGACTGAGAGTGAGCAAAATCTGTCAAGCAGTGATACGACAAGAAATACAAAGGAAAAATAGCAATGTAAGAAGAAAAAGTACTTCAACCCTTAGAAGGAAGATCTCTCCCCAGTGGAGTCGCCAATTCTGTTACGAGGGAAAACTCTTTATGGCCAAGGGTAAACCACAACAAACAGGTATGACTGTAGAAATCAACTCAATTCCAACATATGCTATATCAACTAATGTGCAATATAAGAATGAGGCCTACCTCGATCCAACGTTTGATGATGTTCCACCGTTGAGCACTTTGACCCAAAGATTTATACCTACAAGAAGTTCTCAACAAATGAGCAGAGCAAGTACATAGTGATGATATAAAAGGGGTTGGCACATCAGATAGCATAATCCATTAATAAACATTACAAACACGCCCATGGACAATAATCATATATTTGCAAGATACTAATAGGACAGGAAAGGAGTATTTTTATTAATAATTGAACAACAGAAGTGACAACATTACATACTTTTGTGTCGGCACGGTTTGAAACCAAGAAACCAAGTTCCTTCCAACTGGGTCTCCACCACTTCAATCCTCCACCAAAGGCAAGCTCATAGGAAAGAGGCAATGAGGTCCTCTCAACAATAGGGAAAGAGCTTGGGGGTTGAACATTGTGTTCATACTTGAGGGACAAAGGGATGCAGACTCAATATGAAATAATTTCTCCAGAGTAACTTTGCTCTCAAAGTTGAATGCTTTCTCTCTTTTCCATAGCTCGAAATTGTGCTCTTATAGCCTTCATAATGCAACTGAAGGGCCAAGTCATAACATTTCCAGTATATGGAAGGCCATGGATCAGAGATCTGCTGTCGTGACATGGAAACCCAACCTCATTTTGTATTTTATAGCACAAATCCCAATATACGGGAGTTGTAGAGCAACAAGCGTATACGCATTTTGTATAACTGATAGGGAGCGTGTATGTGGAAAAATGTATATTTTTAGTTCTGGATTCATCAAAAAGGGATGATAAGTCTGCATAGGGAAATGGAAAAAGACCCTCTGTGCAAGATAGCAATGGTGAGGCAAATCTTGCTATAACAACCATGTAGTATTAATCACATGCCTCGACCTCTCCTATGCTTCGACTAATAGTTGCTCCTCCCACATCTGATGCCACTAATGAGTCCATTTGTAAGATTTCTTTTAGCACCTCCTATTATACCTCAACCACACCCTTTTCGTGAATTTTCATTTTCTTCCTAACATCCCTGACATCTCTAATTACAACATTAACCACACCTTTTTCAAGAATTTTCATCTTCTTCCTAACATCTCTGACATCTCTAATTACAACATTAAGGTATGAATAAAACTATAAAGTTGTTTCTTAACATCTCTGACATCTATGATTACAACATTAAGTTATCAATAAAAATATGGAGTTGAAGAAAAAGATTATACAATACTAAGATATCAATATATATAAATATATTAAGATTTTAACCATTGATCATATTCAAATACTTTTGAAAATAAAAAAAAACAATATATTAGGAAACCTACAATAGTTTCTCCTCCCACATCTGATGCCACTAATAAGTCCATTGTAAGATTGCTTTTAACACCCTCTATTATACATCAACCACACCCTTTTCATGAATTTTCATTTTCTTCTTAACATCCCTGACATCTCTAATTACGACATTAACCACACCCTTTTCAAGAATTTTCATCTTCTTCCTAACATCTCTTACATCTCTAATTACAACGTTAAAGTATCAATAAAACTATGGAATTGCTTCTTAACACCTCTGACATCTCTAATTACAATATTAAGTTATCAATAAAAATATGAAGTTGAAGAGAAACATTATACCATACTAAGGCATCAAGAAATATAAATATATTAAGATTCTAACCATTGATCATATTCAAATACTTTTGCAAATAAAAAAACAATATAGTTCATATTGATTTCAATAATTAATATTTTTAATATATTTCATTCATTATTTAAAAAACAAATCTTAACCTTAACCCTAACCCTTTGTCGAATGGAATAACTAAGTATGCAAGTCGGGGCTTTGTTTTGCCGTATCTTGGTATAAAGGAAGAGGAAAAATAAAGAAATACAAAATTATTCCACAAAATGGCATAAGAACTCCCCTCCAATAATACAAAACATGTTTCCCAACATCAAAGTATAAGTAGTCTAACATTTATTCATATTAATAAGTTAGATTCATTTAGCAGCACGATTTCAAGGATTTCGACTTCTGTCTATTAGTTATGCATTAATTAGTATCCAACTTACACGATACACATGTAAGATTAGGTGTTGTATGATAACAAGGTGGCTAAGCTTATATCAATGCATGTTTCTCCATGCTTAATTATTAATCTTCAATCTTACAATTCCACAATTACCAATTCAAATGGTGAACAAGGAATGGGTACATGGTTCTATTTATATAATTGATAAGATGTGAAATGCCCAAATTTCCATTTTCTTTGTGTGGGGTTTAATGTGTCTGATTCTATCACCAAATATAAAATGGGGTTTTAATTTCATTTTTAATATCCAATCTTAGTTATTTAAAGTAAAGATAAATAAAATATGGCTTTTCAAACTTGATATTGAAAGTTAAATGTAATTTTTACAAGGGAAGTCATCCAATAAGGGAAGTCACCCAATGAATACATATTAAAGTCAAGTTCAATTTCTATAAGGGAGATTGATCAGACGACCAAAAATTGATGATGGTGATGGTGATGAAGACTAATAATGACAATGAAGACTAATGACAACAATGATGACGATGATTAATAATGGAAAAATTGATAAATATAACTAATGATGATGATAACGATTGATAGTGATGCTGAAAATTATTGATGATGATGATGCTAACAATGACAATAAATTAGGATGGTGATGAATGGAAAAGATGAAGATTATTCATGATGAAAAAATGTCTAATGTTATCTTGAGTTAGTAGACTGGGGATTACACGGTTGTGTCGACCACACACTTATACTAAGAGGGGGGGTGAATCAGTATAAGATAAGTTTTCACTTTTTCAAACATTCATCAACCATAAGAAAACAAACACATATTTAACTACAGAATATGGAACACAAGATTTATGTGGAAACCCTTTTGGGAGAAAACCACAAAACTTCTCTTTATAATTATTTGTAGGTATGAACCTACTGTTAGAAATATTTGTAGGCACCAACCTACCGGAGACACCAATCCCCACTGGTACAAATCCTGGTAGACACCAACCTACTCTTATAGATATTCATAGACACCAATCTACTAGAGACACAAATCCCCACCGCTAAGCATCAACTTAGCAAGAGACATCAATCTCTTTCAGATCTTCGTAGACACCAATCTACTGGATGTTTGATTTGGACAGTTGGTTGTCATTGATGTCAACCCTTGGAGAAGTATGGAAGCGTGAAATTTGTTGGACTCCAAAATGTGAAGAAAGTTTTCAGGAGTTGAAAATTGTTTTGACAAGTGTGCTCATATTAAAGGTTGCAGATCTAGATGAAGACTCTATGGTGTGCATATATGCATGCAAGGAAGGGCTCGGTGGATTCCTCAGTCAAAAGGATCGTGTGGTATGTTTTGAATCTAGAAAAATAAAGGAGCACGAGAAAAATTATTCTACTCATGATTTACAGTTAGCAACCATTGTACATGCATTGAAAATGTGGAGACATTACCTCATGGGGAAGAGGTTTGAGCTAAAAATGGACCATTGTGGTCTGAAACATTTATTTGGACAACCAACAATAAATGTCAGACAAACTAGATGGCTAGAGTTTCTTAATGAGTACGACATTGAAATTAAACATATAAGAGGCAAAGAAAATCGGGTGGTTGATGCACTCAGTAGAATATCTCACGAAGTGCATGTTTTAGCCATCTACACGTACAAGACATATTTAAAGGATAAAACTCTTGAAGTAGAAAGCTCAAATCAACTTTATTTGCAAATAAAAAGAAAACTTACAGCAAGAAAATTCACAACAGAAATTTAGAAATTATGAATTGAAAGAGGGTGGGATCCTCTTGTACAAGGGAAAGGTGTATGTGCCAAATTTCATGGAGATGAAAAATATCATGTTGAGAGAAATGCACAACATGCCATAAGTTGGGCACCCAAGATATCAGAAATCCATTACAGTTGTAAGGAGCCAATACTTTTAGTCAGGAATGAAAAAAGAAGTGGCTAACTACGTAGCTCGGTGTCTAGAGTGTCAAAAGGTAAAGACATAACACATATATCTAGTGGGGTTGTTGTAGCCATTGCCCATTCTAGAATGGAAGCAGGAAGTGGTCACGGTAGATTTTATTACAAAGATTCCTAGAATAGTGAAGCAACATGATTCCATCATGGTGGTGGTGGACAAATTGACTATGGAAACACACTTTATCCCTGTAAAGACAACACATAAGGCATCAAACATTGTAGAGATATACATGAAGGAATTTACCAGGATACATGGAGTGCCTAAGGAAATAGTTTCAAATAGAGATTCTAAGTTTACATCCAAATTTTGGCAAGGTTTGTTCAAATGCTTTGAGACAAATCTCAATCTTAGTACAACATATCACCCAAATTCAGACGGGAAAATAGAGAGGACCAATAGGATAATTGAAGACATGCTCGAGATGTATGTGATGGACCAACCATCAAAATGGGAGGATTATATCCACTTAGTGGAGTTTTCCTATAATAATGGGTATCAAGCCTCATTAAAAATGAGTCATTTTGAAGCTTTGTATGGTAGAAATTGTAACACACCAATTATTTGGGATAACCCATGAAACAAAGCCATCATTGGGCTAGAATTGTTAAAATAAATGGAAGAGCAAATGACAAGGATCAAGCAAAATTTAAAGGCTTCCTAAGATAGGAAGAAAAATTATGCAGAAAAGAACAAAATTTTTAGAGATTTTGAAGTGGGAGAAATGTTTCTTAAAGTAAAAGAAAGGAGAATTTTGATAAGATTAGGTTGTTTCCCAAAGTGAACAGTGACATATTGTGGGCCTTTCGAAATATTCAGTGTTCCACGGGGATGCGTCCCCCAGGGTGGGGTGCACGCCCCCCACGTTTCCCACGCACCCGGGATGGGGGTGCTCCTGGGGAAACGTTTCCCCACGTCCCCCTTTTGGGGAAACTCGGGGAGACGTAGGGGGGTGCGTTTCCCCATTGTGGGGGGTGTGTTTCTCCAAAAGGGGTGCTTCTGGGCGTCTCCCCTCGAAAAGGGGTGCTTCTGGATGCACAATATTTTACTATATCGGTTTCATTTATTATTTATGAATCAATGTATTTCATTACTAAATCATAATTTGAATCAATGTATTTCATTACTGAATCTGAAATCATAATCTGAATCATGTTTATTATTTATATCATTTACAAATTTGAATTTAGTACTAGTTTACTGTTTACTATTTAGTATTTAGTATTTAGTATTCACAATGATGAATTTAGTAATTTACATGGGCTGAATTGTTATTGTTGGGATTCATTAATATTTGTATTTTTTTTTATAATTTTAGAGCCAGGGACCCCTATGCTAGGTACCCCGACGTCCCCCCATCCCCCATGAATTTCCCCAAAATTTGGGGGTGCTCCCACACGTCCCCTCTATGCGTCTCCCCGCTCCCGCGCACCCCCGTCCCGGAGTCTTAGTGGAACATTGGAAATATTAGAAAAGATAGGGCCAGTTTCATACATGATAGCATTTCCTGCATCCATGAGAGTGCATAATGTTTTTCATGTATTGTTATTAAATAAATATGTGGCTGGCCCTAACCACATAATTGATTGGATTGTGATCCAAGTGGAAAACGGAGGGGATTTCCAAGTGGAACCAGTACACATCCTGGAAAGGAAAGTCATAATTCTCTGGAACAAATACATAGGGTTGTTAAAGGTTCAATGGACCTACTACGGTCTCGAATATGCAACATGGGAGCATGAATAAACTATGTGAAAGGAATACCCGCAAATATTTGCCAATTTTGAGAAAAATAGAAGCTGAAAAATACAAGACTCCATTTTTGGACAGCGAGACTTCTGGAAACTCATCTCATAAATTATTGGTCACCTGCACTGGTAGCCTTGATAAAATAATGGTGCATATCGATGGACTGGAGGCAATGAAGGGTTTGCATTCCTTGGGTCAGCAGGTTGAGAAGAACGAGAGATTATGGTTGGAACTGTTGTTGGAGGGTAAAAAAAAATTGCAGAAATTTGTTTTTATTTTCTAAACATTGTAATGTAAATGTGTATATGTTTTTGGCATGTGGTGTGCATCAAGGAGGAAGCACAATTTTAGGGGAGGGGGAATGTAAAATCCCCACTATAATCCCCAATTTAATTATTGCATATGTAGATATGATTGTGGTTGTGACCAAGAGATGTAATATGCAAAATGTATTTTCTGAATTTTAATAAATATAATGTGATACCTGTTGCTAGGAATATGGACATAGATTGGGGCTGAGTTTTTCCACAAAAGAAAAGAGTGTCTAAGAGGGGGCCCAAAGGGAAATGGTTTATGGGTATTAATCCAAACCTAGTTTTCTAATTTTATTTATCATTGGGGAAAACGTCTTATTCATGTTTGAGTGTATGAGATCCCAATAATTAAACTCATGTAAGAGGGTGGGTATGAGAGTCACATCCCATGGTTATTGGAAAACATGGGGAAGAAGCAATCAGTATTAGGTAGAGTGAATATTCAATGACCTTGGGAAAATATGGGAAATACATATGGGTTTTTAAAGGTAGTTTTACACACATTCATTGGGGCATGAACAACAAGTAGGGAGCAAAGAAAAGAGCAACAGAATTGGAGCAAGGAGGTTGGGTGAATTTAGGAGAGCTTGGGAGCGTATTTGGAGTTGGAAATTGAAGAACCAAGTTTTTAGGTCTGAAGAGTGAACTCTTGGGTGAGTTGTGAGCAGAGATATTATTGGATCATGTTGTCATTGATGCCAATGGTTTGATTGATTGATGTCATTGATTGTTGTCAAGTGATTGAATGATGTCAAAGGATTGATTGATTGGTGATTGATGTAATATAATATGTATTGTCCTTGATGAGAAGGCATAGATGAAGATGGATCAATGAGTTGTCATTGATATGATGAAGATGGATCAATGAGTTGTCATTGACACATGATGAAGATGGATCGATGTGGTTTCATTGGTATATGATGCATTGTCTAAAAAATGTATAGATGACTCATTATTGTCTTATCATGATTGATAAGGTGCACAAATGGATGGACTCCAAAGTGGTCCTCTTATGGTGAAAGCCCTCATAGGAAGACGCTTTGCGGATTGATTTATCCTAGAAGAATGGTTGGAGGACCCATGCTCTCATTATTGTCTTATCATGATTGATAAGGTGCACAAATGGATGAACTCCAAAGTGGTCCCCTTATGGTGAAAGCCCTCATGGGAAGA